>JACEFZ010012422.1:675000-747500 GCA_014155875.1 Cepaea nemoralis
TACGGGCTCGAGAGTTCAACATCAGATTCATATAATTGGGTAGCGGCTCGCTTTGCGTTTATGTATATATATATATATATATATATATATATATATATATATATATATATATATATATATATATATATATATATATATATATATATATATATATATATAGATATATATATATATATATATATTGCTGTCGCTCGCTTTGAACTCAAGTGTAGTCCGTACACACTACTTCTAGTAGTGCTGAATTGAATTTTGCGTCTGGATCAGCTTTCCCTATTAATAGTGTCCCTCGCTGTCAGGCAAATCCACTCCGACTTCAGAGGTACTTGTAATTTACGTCCCCAAGTCAAGGACGAGAGGTCAACATTTTTGTCCAGCTTCCGGTATAGGGGTTGAATCCCTTACCTCGGCATCAGCACACCGGATGTTTAAGAACGTGCCTTCTTATCCATTCGTCCGTGCTGATCTCCGATTTCGATGGTATGAGATCTGGACTATTAGAATACAATTGTTTTGTTGCGTATCCCTTACGGGACATTGCAGTCAACACAGGCATTTTTCAGCTACTGTTGATGTACTAGGCAAGTGTTAGTTCAGTAGTTTGCCATTGCTTTCTGAACGGCGGCTCCCATATCAGCACGTTAAAACACAACGTGACACGGTCTGCGGAGACTGAACGACCGACTCCCATATCAGCCCGTTAAAACACAACGCGACACGTCTGCGGAGACTGAACGACCGGCTCCCGCATCAGCACGTTAAAACACAACGCGACACGGTCTGCGGAGACTGAACGACCGGCTCCCATATCAGCACGTTAAAACACAACGTGACACGGTCTGCGGAGACTGAACGGCCGGCTCCCATATCAGCACGTTAAAACACAACGCGACACGGTCTGCGGAGACTGAACGACCGGCTCCCATATCAGCACGTTAAAACACAACGCGACACGGTCTGCGGAGACTGAACGACCGGCTCCCATATCAGCCCGTTAAAACACAACGCGACACGTCTGCGGAGACTGAACGACCGGCTCCCATATCAACACGTTAAAACACAACGCGACACGTCTGCGGAGACTGAACGACCGGCTCCCATATCAACACGTTAAAACACAACGCGACACGGTCTGCGGAGAATACAGTAAGAAACTATTAAACGTCAGAATAAGATAGGAAGCTACTAAACGTAAACTAGGTCCGCATGGCCGAATGAATACGAACGGTGTTCTTAAACATCCGGTGTGCTGATGCCGAGGTTAGCGGTTCATCCCCTACACCGGACAGCTGGACTAAAGTGTTTGCCTGACGTCCTTAAATTGGGGACGTAAATTACAAGTGCCTCTGAAGTCGGAGTGGGTTCGCCTGATGGTGAGGGACACTGTTAATAGGGAAAGCTAACCCACACGCAAAATTCACACCATCATTCCTATAAAAATAGTGTGTATGGACTACGCTTGAGTTCAAAGCGAGCTAGCGCAAAAAAAAAAAAAAAAAAGGAAACTTCTTATTATTGGAAAAAAATCTTCAATCCTTTCACGGGCATTAAGTTGGACTTGAAAGCTGACATCTCTTTCAGAAAGCAATGGCAAACTACCGAACACAAAATTGCCTCGCACATCAACCTAGGGTTTATCGCAACGCCATGCTAAGAACATGCAACAGTTTTACCCTGAAAAAGAGGTAGAGGAAAGATTAACAAAGCAAAAGAAAGAACAATACTTGAAAGCTTAATCAACTGGACAACAACAAATAATAATATTAGCAACATCAACCTCATAAAATTATCAGTTGACAGACATGAATGCCTTTGTCTGCTCCAGTTTAGGTATCTTAAGAAGGTTAGCAAGTGTAAATGCTCGAAAAAGCTAGACACTTACATAGATTACAACGGGAGATCTATATAGCGCCGTGGCTGGAGCATAACTCAGCACAGTTCGTCTCCTGTTGTCTGTCAGCATCCTTTCGTAAATCAGATATGCTAACGTCAATCATTCGGGCATATGTCTAAACTGAGTTAATTAGTATTTATTAATGCTTCCCATCCCCCATCGAACACCGAGTTTCCGTTTTCGTTACATAATCTTGTTTACGAAAGTGATGTGACTAATACATATGTTATATAATCTTGTTAACGAAAGCTCAATGGCTAATGTATATGTTAGACAATCTTGCCATTTAGGTTTCTGTGAACCGGTGCTGGTGCAATGCACTTTTCGGTTCTGTACTCTTCAAAACAGAAAAATAGCATGTTCTTTCGGGCTTGGCTTTAACACTCCGGGTGTTGTCTTTTGAAATAACTCGTTCATTAATTTTCTTTGGCGTTTAACATTCGAATTTAAATGTTACAGACACTTTCTTGGAATATCGTGGATCATAATAAAAATGTAATAGTCTATTGCAGAATGTCGATCTCAACACGGCCCGGGGTCAGCTTCTCAATCTCTGACCATTTCTCTCACACCATGCACACTCAGGCCCAAGGTGTCTGCAATGTCCTGTGTCCACCTTCGTTTTGATCGACTCGTCTCTTCTTCAAGGGACGATCCTTCCATCACTGTTCTCACCAAGCCACTGTGGTGTTTCATATGGTCAACGTGTGGTGGCTCCCGAGACACACTTTATGAGCCAGTTTTCTTCAATGTTCAGGTTTGTCAGTATGTCAGTATATTTGCTTTCTTCTTTGTCCCGGTCTTTTGGAATATCAGTGTTGTATTCCTTTCGGTCCATGACATTCTAGGAATGCTTCTGTAACATTTGAGCTCAAACGCACCAATTTTTTTCTGCAGAGATTGCAAAATAATCCATGGCTCACATCCATATTTTGCTATAGGAAACATGCATGTTCCACAACATTTTATTTTAATTTGTTTACCTGTGCCATATGTTCTTAATACCTTTTAATCTCTGAATTGCTGTGGCCAACACGCGTAGATCCCTAAAGAGGAGGCAGGAATCGACCAATACGACAGTGGACACAGTACATTAAAGAAATTCTGGGCATGAAAATGCGTGACACAATGGAAGTGGTCAAGGATCGCGTCTTTTAGTCCGGTAGTTCTTCTCGTCCTCTTCGTCGTTCATCCAAAATATTCGTGTTGTACGCTATTGCCTGTTTACAGAGCTGCGATATTTGCGCCTTCCAGTCGAAACATCCGGCATCTTTGTTGGTCAGGTTAACCTTCCCGGGTATTTCGCAGAACTTTCCACGCTCTCAGTGTTTCTGTATCATCTTCATCCCACCATGTACTGGAGGTGCCCCAGCTGGCCATTGTAGAACAACCCAACCATGTACTGGAGGTGCCCCAGCTGGCCATTGTAGAACAACCCAACCATGTACTGGAGGTGCCCCAGCTGGCCATTGTAGAACAACCCAACCATGTACTGGAGGTGCCCCAGCTGGCCATTGTAGAACAACCCAACCATGTACTGGAGGTGCCCCAACTGGCCATTGTAGAACAAACCAACCATGTACTGGAGGTGCCCCAACTGGCCATTGTAGAACAAACCAACCATGTACTGGAGGTGCCCCAGCTGGCCATTGTAGAACAAACCAACCATGTACTGGAGGTGCCCCAGCTGGCCATTGTAGAACAACCCAACCATGTACTGGAGGTGCCCCAGCTGGCCATTGTAGAACAACCCAACCATGTACTGGAGGTGCCCCAACTGGCCATTGTAGAACAACCCAACCATGTACTGGAGGTGCCCCAGCTGGCCATTGTAGAACAACCCAACCATGTACTGGAGGTGCTCCAGCTGGCCATTGTAGAACAACCCAACCATGTACTGGAGGTGCCCCAGCTGGCCATTGTAGAACAACCCAACCATGTACTGGAGGTGCCCCAGCTGGCCATTGTAGAACAACCCAACCATGTACTGGAGGTGCCCCAGCTGGCCATTGTAGAACAACCCAACCATGTACTGGAGGTGCCCCAGCTGGCCATTGTAGAACAACCCAACCATGTACTGGAGGTGCCCCAGCTGGCCATTGTAGAACAACCCAACCATGTACTGGAGGTGCCCCAGCTGGCCATTGTAGAACAACCCAACCATGTACTGGAGGTGCCCCAACTGGCCATTGTAGAACAACCCAACCATGTACTGGAGGTGCCCCAGCTGGCCATTGTAGAACAACCCAACCATGTACTGGAGGTGCTCCAGCTGGCCATTGTAGAACAACCCAACCATGTACTGGAGGTGCCCCAGCTGGCCATTGTAGAACAACCCAACCATGTACTGGAGGTGCCCCAGCTGGCCATTGTAGAACAACCCAACCATGTACTGGAGGTGCCCCAGCTGGCCATTGTAGAACAACCCAACCATGTACTGGAGGTGCCCCAGCTGGCCATTGTAGAACAACCCAACCATGTACTGGAGGTGCCCCAGCTGGCCATTGTAGAACAACCCAACCATGTACTGGAGGTGCCCCAGCTGGCCATTGTAGAACAACCCAACCATGTACTGGAGGTGCCCCAGCTGGCCATTGTAGAACAACCCAACCATGTACTGGAGGTGCCCCAGCTGGCCATTGTAGAACAACCCAACCATGTACTGGAGGTGCCCCAGCTGGCCATTGTAGAACAACCCAACCATGTACTGGAGGTGCCCCAGCTGGCCATTGTAGAACAACCCAACCATGTACTGGAGGTGCCCCAGCTGGCCATTGTAGAACAACCCAACCATGTACTGGAGGTGCCCCAGCTGGCCATTGTAGAACAACCCAACCATGTACTGGAGGTGCCCCAGCTGGCCATTGTAGAACAACCCAACCATGTACTGGAGGTGCCCCAGCTGGCCATTGTAGAACAACCCAACCATGTACTGGAGGTGCTCCAGCTGGCCATTGTAGAACAACCCAACCATGTACTGGAGGTGCTCCAGCTGGCCATTGTAGAACAACCCAACCATGTACTGGAGGTGCCCCAGCTGGCCATTGTAGAACAACCCAACCATGTACTGGAGGTGCTCCAGCTGGCCATTCTAGAACAACCCAACCATGTACTGGAGGTGCCCCAGCTGGCCATTGTAGAACAACCCAACCATGTACTGGAGGTGCCCCAGCTGGCCATTGTAGAACAAACCAACCATGTACTGGAGGTGCCCCAGCTGGCCATTGTAGAACAACCCAACCATGTACTGGAGGTGCCCCAGCTGGCCATTGTAGAACAAACCAACCATGTACTGGAGGTGCCCCAGCTGGCCATTGTAGAACAACCCAACCATCTACTGGAGGTGCCCCAGCTGGCCATTGTAGAACAACCCAACCATCTACTGGAGGTGCCCCAGCTGGCCATTGTAGAACAACCCAACCATCTACTGGAGGTGCCCCAGCTGGCCATTGTAGAACAACCCAACCATCTACTGGAGGTGCCCCAACTGGCCATTGTAGCACAAACCAACCATGTACTGGAGGTGCCCCAGCTGGCCATTGTAGAACAACCCAACCATCTACTGGAGGTGCCCCAACTGGCCATTGTAGCACAAACCAACCATCTACTGGAGGTGCCCCAGCTGGCCATTCTAGAACAACCCAACCATATAATGGGGGTGCCACAGCTGGCCATTCTAGAACAACCCAACACTTGGCTCTCAAATCAGGGTCAGGGGTAGACTTGGGACCAGGAGATAGTGGTCTGTATATAGCATTCCCACTACGAGCTTCCGATTCAGACTTTCCATGTAATATATTCTCTAGTCAAACAATGGCAGGAATTTATGGGAGCTATGTTCTGCTAAAGGAATTATTACATGAAGAATATGTCGTTTAAGACAAAAGCGTTGTTAGAGCTGGTATAAAATTACCTGATAAATTAATTATAATGAGTGGACTAATCGTCATCATTATTACGCGTCGGTGAGCGTGGGAGGTGATGGTTTGTCATCTCAAACGATCACCAGTCTGGACTCAGTCTTATGTTCTTGTCCCGAAGAAAAAGAAGACGGGCGTCTAGTGTGATATTGATCACACCATGGATTGAGTACCGATTAAGTACCGATCGAGTGTCGATTGAGTACCGATTAGTCTATAAAAATATGAGACTAACACAATATACACAGTAAACTTCATTCATCATGTGCCAGGCCGATAAGCATGGCTGGTCATATTTCGATATCTCACATGATCAGCTCCGTGTTCTTGTCTCGACAATGCCAAGTGGCCAAGGCATCCAGATATTTACTTCTCTGCCTCCCCATTGTTCTGTTCCCTTCAATATTGCTAGTTGTCACCAAGCTATCTGGTTTATTTCTGCTTATACCGTGCCCCCTCCCCCCCCCCCTCCAAAAAACTAAACGTTTACTGTCTACGTCTAATTTCTCCAATCTTAGGGAGTATTTGCAAGGTCTTTTAGTTGTGACTATGGGCAGTTGCATACAGATGGAGACTAGAGATATGGGAAAGTAAACCCAGCTGGCGAAACACTGACCATATTACAGTATTGCTGCGTTCAGTCAATGAAAATAAGGCCCAAACACCAAAATATGAGTATATATATATATATATATATATATATATATATATATATATATATATATATATATATTTGTGTGTGTGTGTGTGTGTGTGTGTGTGTGTGTGTGTGTGTGTGTGGTGTGTTAGGTCTTAGATATGACTGAGCTACCGTATAACAGTAGACGGTACTACCTGCTTTCTGTTAGCGCCGAACTTTGGGCGTTGGGCGGCGCTTACCAAACCCGACACCCTACATTGTGCCAATGGCTTCGGGCGGAAGAGCGCAATTGGGAGGGTACAGGCCTTACCCTGGTGCGAGGAAATGCAACCTAAAGACAAAGTGTCGTGGCAGGGCAGACCAGGCCCTAAGCCTTGGTTGGCGGCTGGTCTAGGATCGAAGCTCTGCTTAAAAAAAGTCGCTTAAAAGTCGACAGGGTCGACTTCATCGCACCGGGTTTTATCCCATATGGCTCGGTCTCTTTCCGCAGCGCGGAAAGCGTCGCACAAAGCACGAACTCCGTAGCTTTTAGCGACGACCCACAGGAGTCTCCGAAACATTTAACTCGTAAACCGAAGGGTGCGGCCCGGAATCGAACCCACAACCTTCAGAGCACGAGTCAAACGGCTTGACCACTTCGCCACAGAGACTCGAATCTCCGACAGGCGGACAATTAGAGCATTGCTTTGCTGATCCGGCAGCTTCTGCAGCTTGTCTTGTTCCAGATGTAGAGGTGTTACCTTTCCTCTGGAGTGAACTAGGCAGGCCAAGAGAGGGATCATGCTGCATGGGCAACACATGATCTCTATATTTTAGCCCAGGTTTTGTGCTATGGAGAGGTAATAACTCCATCCCTTACAAACTATCGTCTGTCAAGACGGCAAGGTGCCAATGAAATGTGTGTGTGTGTGTGTGGGGGGGGGGAGGAGATTGGGGCTGTAATAGGGCTATCACACTTTTTAGGCCTAAATGTACTGGGAAATAGGTGACCAATCGTTCCCTCATATAGCAGGCGACGAGCTCGGGTTTCAAGCCCTGCTTCGACCGTATTCGTGACATTATCATCGCAGTTCTCTATCAACTGCGCTAGCCCGAAATGAATGAGTTTCTGGCCTGTAAATGGGTGTTTTCTACTGTACAATCTTCGTATAAATGGTATCATGGAGACAGACAGACAGACAGACAGACAGACAGACAGACAGACAGACAGACAGACAGACAGACAGACAGGACGGACGAAGGACCGACCGACTGACCGACCGACCGACCGAATGACCGAATGACCGACCGAATGACCGACCGATCGACCGACCGACCGAGAGCCGGAACAAAAAGGAAGACAGACAGACAGACAGACAGACAGACAGACAGACAGACAGACAGGTGGGCGGTCGGATAAGCTGGCAGGCAATAAGTAAGGAAAATAGGAAGGAAGGATGGATTAATGGATAGACGAATAGAGAAAAGACCGGCAGATAGACAGACGCACAGACAGACAGACAAATTTTAACGAATACCCCAGTGTCTGCTATCTGGCCAGCAGGTTCCTCTAGACTTGAGTTCAAGCCGTATCCTAGCACAATACTCGGTGCCGCATTCAGGCTGATTCCCTGTACCCACACACCAGACAGTCTGCTCTATGCGATTATGTGCCATCTCTCCGGTAATTAGTGCTTCCTAGACCTTGTGTTGGCATTGATAAATGTAGGGAGATGCCCCATCGATAGCGGTGAACTCTTGTACCGAGGCGGACCTGGTCCAGAGCTACTATTTGTTAAAGTAATTACAGCACAGGCTGTTGACAGCCAGCTGGGAACACGAGCTGTGGTACGGGAGGGTTGCAGAGGCATGGTAAACAGCCGGGAGTATAGGAGGTAGGGTGTGAGGACTGGGGAGTGGAGAGAGTGGGAGAGAATATTAGAGTATAGGAGAAAACATGGGAAAGGAAATTAGGAATGGTGGAATTTGAGAATGGTGGATAAACAGAGTGAAGGAACAGGGAGAAATATATATGTAGAGAAAGAGTTGAGAGAGTGTGTGTGTGAGTGCTCGTGACACACACACACACACACAGAGAGAGAGAGAGAGAGAGAAGAGAGAGAGAGAGAGAGAGAGAGAGAGAGAGAGAGACGGAGAGTAAAAAAAGGTAAAAGCGGACGAAGTGACTGTAATAAGGAGTAAGAAAATTAGCAGTTTAGGAAGTAAAAATTAAAGAATGTTTAGAATGATGAAAATGTGGCAATATATGATGAAGAAAATAGGGAGTGAGAAGGCAAACTGGGAATGAAGAAGAATAAGACAATTGACGTGCGGAAATTAGTGCATACACCATAGGCCACAAGGAATAGAGAGAGAGGGAGGGAGAGAGAGAGAGAGAGAGAGAGAGAGAGAGAGAGAGAGAGAGAGAGAGAGAGAGAGAGAGAAATTAGCTAGCTAGGTAAATAACCGGGTGTACAGGCAAACGGACAGCCAAGCAGTGCGACAGACAGACAGACAGACAGACAGACAGACAGACAGACAGACAGACAGACAGACAGACAGATAGAGATAGAGAGAGTGAGAGGTTGATTGGTTGATCGATTGATCGATTGATTTGGTAGATTAGTTGATTGATTGATCGAGCGAGCGAGCGAGTTAAACGTGAAACAATCTCCCAACAGGCAATGCTGCATAGCCGGGAATTTGTCAAAGAACCATTGGTATCTAAATCCCAGGTTCAACTTTGCACTTGTGTTGTGCCCTTTAAAATCCCAAGTATGTTGTACATATTAAAAATCCCATGTAATTTGTACACATTATAAATCTCATGTACGTTGTAGACGTTAAAAATTACATGTAAGTTGTACACGTTAGAAATCCCATGTAAGTTGTACACGTTAGAAATCACATGTAAGTTGTACACGTTAGAAATCCCATGTAAGTTGTACACGTTAGAAATCCCATGTAAGTTGTACACGTTAGAAATCCCATGTCAATTGTCATAATCATCATCTTCAAGTGCCCTGCCAACTGGCGTAGGTGTTCATGGCTCTCCACAGATCTCGGTCTTTGGTGTTCTGGATCATCTCTGCTGATGATATTCCTCCTTGTCACCTTCTCATTGATTTTTTTTTTTTTTTGCGCTCGCTCGCTCGCTTTGAACTGAAGCGTAGTCTATACATACTATTTATGGTAGTGATGGACTGAATTTTACGTGTGAGTTAGCTGTCCCTATTAACATGTTCCTCGCCATCAGGCGAACCAACTCCCACTTTAGAGATACTTGTAATTAACGTCCCCAAGTCAAGGGACGACACGTCAACATTTTAGTCCAGCAGTCCGGTGTAGGGATTGAACCGCTAACCTCTTGGTCTGACTCTACCTCTCTTCCCCTCGATCTTTCCAGTTGTCACGATGTTCTCTAATGCCCCTCTTCTCATCACATGACCGAAGAAAGCTGTTTGTCTCTTTCTTATTGTTGTAAATAATGTTCTAGATTCATTAGCCTGTTTCAGGCAGTTGTTTTTAGTTACCCTGGCAGTCCAAGGAATTCGCAACATTCATCTCAGGAACCACATCTCTGTTACTTCTAATTTCTTCTTAATTTGTTCATTTACATTCCAAGATTCACTGCCATACAGCAAAACATGCTATATAGTATTTCAGCATTCTATTTCTTACATTCAGTGATAGTGACTTATTGCCTAAGATACTCTTCAGTTTCTGACATTTTGCTTTTGCTTGGCCTATTCTGCTCTTAATTTCTGTTGTACATCTTCCATCTGATGTTATAAGTTATAAATGCCCCTAGATATTTAAAATTATCCACTTTGTTAAGAATTTTCCCCTTCTATTTCTATGTCAGTTGTACACAATAAAAATCCCATGTAAGTTGTACACATTAAAAATTCCATGTAAGTTGTACACATTAAAAATCCCATGTAAGTTGTGCACATTAAAAATTCCATGCAAGTTGTACACATTAAAAATTCCATGTAAGTTGTACACATTAAAAATCCCATGTAAGTTGTACACATTAAAAATCCCATGTAAGTTGTACACATTAACAATCCCATGTAAGTTGTACACAATAAAAATCCCATGTAAGTTGTACACATTAAAAATCCCATGTAAGTTGTACACATTAAAAATCCCATGTAAGTTGTACACATTAAAAATCTCATGTAAGTTGTACACATTAAAAATCCCATGTATGTTGTACACATTAAAAATCCCATGTGAGTTGTACACATTAAAAATCCCATGTAAGTTGTACACATTAAAAATCCCATGTAAGGTGTACACATTAAAAATCCCATGTAAGTTGTACACATTAAAAATCCCATGTAAGTTGTACACATTAAAAATCCCATGTAAGTTGTACACATTAAAAATCCCATGTAAGTTGTACACATTAAAAATCCCATGTAAGTTGTACACATTAAAAATTCCATGTAAGTTGTACACATTAAAAATCCCATGTAAGTTGTACACATTAAAAATCCCTTGTAAGTTGTACACATTAAAAATCCCTTGTAAGTTGTACACATTAAAAATCCCTTGTAAGTTGTACACATTAAAAATTTCATGTAAGTTGTACACATTAAAAATCCCATGTAAGTTGTACACATTAAAAATCCCTTGTAAGTTGTACACATTAAAAATCCCATGTAAGTTGTACACATTAAACATTCCATGTAAGTTGTACACATTAAAAATTCCATGTAAGTTGCACACATTAAAAATCCTATGTATGTTGTATGCTTTAGAAATCCCATGTAAGTTGGAAATCCCAAAGACTAAACTGTAAGACCGCAGCTCTGGCAAGGCAATGTGGTTAGGGTATGAAACCTACCGGTGGGTAGAAAGAGCCCGTTGCCTTAAATGGATTCTCTCTAGAGGAAGTAGAAGGGGTTACGAGAGCGGTTCGTAAGCCCGCATACCACGTTTGAAACACAGCTGCGGGCTATTTGGAAGTTGGTAGCAGACCACCTTGTGTTGGTTTCCCATTCAAAAGGTATGAGTGCTGGTTTGTCAGAAATCAATGGCAAACTTCTGAATATAAAATTGCTGCGACATAATAGACGGTCTCCCCTCCAGTTTTGCTTAAATTACGTTTAAGATTGTATTTTTCATTTTATATATATATATATATATATATATATATATATATATATATATATATATATATAATATATATATATATATATATATATATATAAAGATATATCTATAGAGTCATATCTATCTATATCCTTGTCTATATTTAGATATATATATATAGCTAGGAAAAAACGAACTTTCCCTATTTTCCCATGTTTGTAGATATCTATAGATATGCATGTATCATTGGCGAGAATTTAATCTCCTGTAAACCTAGTGAATATTCTAGGGGTTTTAAACTATATATTATACAGTATATTATAGAACTATTAGTTGTGCATGCCTTCTGCCCCAGCGCAAGTTTGGCTGAATAACATATTCAGTTTTGGCGTGTGAGCTTGGTAGCAACACGAGAATCCGCCTGGCCAGTTGTCGTCAGCCGGCAGATCGTCCATTTTCAATGACTGACCCTATATTTGGGAGAAACAAATTGAGAATCCACTTGAAACCCTAAATTAATATTTATACTGCTAGTGGCACTGCTCCCCTGTGGAGAGATTTAACCATCACAATTTGGAAGAAGTTCTGCACCTTAATTGGTGGTATCAGTGAGCCACCAACCAGCAGCAACGAATACGTACCTGACGTGAACACCCTGTCTATGGCGGGAGAGTGTGAATCAGCAACTTGCCTGTGAACATCATTCGATTCGACAACCTGCGAGCATAGTCATGAGCTAAGTGACCAGCTCAACGTCTGACACCATAACCCAGCAATTCAGTTTATGATTTTCTGTGCAGATACCGTAGCTAGACTACACTGATACTTGTCCAGCCATTTCACATTAAATTTTATTGTTAGATTTTACACTGTAACAACCACTAGTTTGTTATAAGTTAAGGATTAATATTAAGAGATTGCGAGTGGAGTAATGAGAGTTGTAACTGTATATTTGTACTCTTTTTCCGTGTTGTGAGGAAGGATCAGTAAAGGGGGATCTTTTATTTTTGCAGGCATTCGTCGCCAGATTCCTTAAGCCTACTGTCTAGAATACTAGTACGGTTGTTCGCTTTACCTATCTGTGCCTGAACACTGTCTGACGACTTGGTAATTCCTGGGACTGTTCCGAATCATACATCCTAGTTCGAGCCATTTCGGCTTCTTCTTCGACAGTGATTAGTCTTTCGGAATTCTGAAAGTCTATTGGTTGCTATTTCTGATCCTTGTCTATCTAAATAGTCAATATTCCGCGACACTTGCCAAGAAATCACAAACAACCAAACAATCGCTGTGGTTGACTACCACATCCCGTAAAGGATATTCAACTTACTAGAGAAAGTAAACTTTACATAAAAATATGCCGAAATGGGACACATTTGCTTTTGAGATTGATAAAAAGTTATCACAACGACCCTTTATTGGAGGAACAGAGTTGAAGACTTATTAATGTAATGAACACATCATAATTAACGTTTTCATTATTTCAGTAACCGAACTTATTTTATTAAATAGTTGTATAAATAACAAATAAAACAAACTGTCATGCTTAACTTCTAATTATAGTCAATGCCGTATGGTGCTGTTAATCATGTCTGTCCGCAGTCGGCCGTTTTTTACTGCCAATCATTTCTGATAGCAATATTCTACCGCGCCGTGTTGTCAAACTGACCACGTATTACACTGAAATACCAATAGGGGAACCCTGTGAGGCCATTAATATAGATCATAAATAACATAAACATTTGCAGGTCGCCATGGCCGAATGGATAAGAACGCGTGTTCTTAAACATCCGGTGTGCTGATGCCGAGGTAAGGGGTTCAACCCCTACACCGATCAGTTGAACTAAAATGTTGACGTGTCGTCCTTGACTTTGGGACGTAAATCACAAATACCTCTGAAGTCGAAGTTGGTTCACCTGATGGCGAGGGACACTGCTAATAGTGAAAACTAATCCACGCGTAAAATTCAGGCCAGCACTACTAGACGTAGTGTGGATGGACTACGCTTGATTTCAAAGCGAGCGAGCACAATAACAACACACAAGCATTGATTGGTGCTCATAGAAGTGAGCAGAAGGAAATAGAGACTAGAGGATACTCTAGCTGGTAATACGTCGAAATACAACAACAACACACAAGCATTGATTGGTGCTCATAGAAGTGAGCAGAAGGAAGTAGAGACTAGAGGATACTCTAGCTGGTAATACGTCGAAAAACAACAACACCACACAAGCATTGATTGGTGCTCATAGAAGTGACCAGAAGGAAGTAGAGACTAGAGGACACTCTAGCTGGTAATACGTCGAAATACACTTGTTCCTGCAACTAGGAGCCGTCGTCATTTGGAGGTGACAGGTTCGAATCCCAGTCGGCAACTATAGCTTTCACTTGTTATGTTGCCTGGTGCGCCCTCTAGTCTCTACTTCCTTCTTCTCCCTTCTGTGAGCAACAAACAATTCATGTGTGTTTATTTATGGACTGTCAAACTATCCAGCATCTTCTCTCCTTCCCTCCAACTTTCCCGTTGTGAGGACATACTCCAACTTTCCCCTTCTCATGACAGGCCCAGAGAAAATGGACTGTCTTCTTCTGATGTGAGTAACCAGTTCTCTTTCTGAGGTAACTTCTTTCATGATGTCTTCACTGCTCTTTTTACCCGTCCACCGTGCTGTCATCATTCTTCTGTAAGAACCAGATCTTCACAACTTCAACATAATTTCTAACTTGCCCACTAATTAATTATTCACTGCTCGCCTCCATACACCAGGATTGGCGCAGTATAGTGCATACTAGGTATGTCTGCAGCGCTGAACTTAATTTTAAATGTTAACATTTGAATGAGTTATAATTCCAGATATTGCGATGTCATAAAGGTGGCTCTTCAAAATGTCTATTATATAGACAATTTTTGAGGTTATTGTCTGATAATGTTCATATTTATCCGTTTATATTATGGGCTCCAATACTGCCCATCATTGCCAAATAATAAAAACAAAACCGATTTCAGCAAATAAAGAAACAAAGCATAAACAAAATCCTTTGATAGCAATACAGACACACCAACGTACATACACACGAAGCGGACCCGGCCAGAAAAGCCTGGATGACATGCTAGCTGTGGGAAAGGGCGATTGAGATGAAAAACGACAATGGCTCGCGATCTTGACATGTTTAAGCCCCGCCTATTCTTGTGCGAGACTCGTGTCATCGGCCAACGCCTACTTCATGTTTTATTGCGGCCATTATTTTTCGGTTTTTGACTGCAAGCTGTTTTCACAATTTTGTTGTTTTTTGTTTTTCTCCCCAACATCTCATCTTTTGTTTGTTGGCGTCTCTATTTTCTTTTTTTCTGTTTTTGAACATGATATTTGGTTGTTAACATCCTTAATTGACGTTTGTATGAAAGTATGTCGCCCTTTTTTTAAGTGTAAGACAGTCACCTCCAAAAAGTTGTCAATTGTAGTGTGATAAAGAGATTTTAAGTGCAAATTAGAGACAGAACGTTGAACGTATGCGAGACTATGGGTAAAAAGCAGACGAGTTAAGAAACAGTAGAGATGTACTTTCTAAGAATAAATATAAAGAATGCAATAGGAGGAGAAAGAAACAAAACGAGTTGAGGAATTGCCTGGAGAAATGCATGAAAACCCGAAAGACGTAAGTAAACAAAGATATTGCTTCTTGTACACGCTTTAAGTGCATTGGGTATATATTGCTAGACACATGTTGTTATAGACCAATCGGCACTCGTGGCTGATGTGGTGGCTATCACACCTGGCTGCCTTTACTTCCCAAGACATTTCCTGGTACCCATTTTAGATTGGGTCGTCCTGATAGCCCAGGTCCATTTTAAAAATACCAATCCACCCAACTGCGGATCAATCCCTGACCACCGCTACAGCAGGCAAGTGTCTAGTCACTACGCGACGGCAGGTTCAAACCCTAAATAGATTAGAGAAATTAGATTCCCGACATGATCGAACAGATTCTACAGCAAACAGATAATATATTAACCAGATAATATATCAAGCAGTTCAAATGGCAAACTGATTATATGGCAAATATATTCTTCTTCTTCTTCTTCTTCTTCTTCTTCTTCTTCTTCTTCTTCTTCTTCTTCTTCTTCTTCTTCTTCTTCTTCTTCTTCTTCGTTGTCTTCTTCTTTGTCTTTGTCTTCGTCTTTGTCTTCTTCGTCTTCTTCGTCTTCATCTTCTTCGTCTTCTTCATCTTCCTTGTCTTCATCGTCTTCCTCGTCTTCTTTTGTCTTCTTCTTCTTTGTCTTTGTCTTCTTCTTCTTCTTCTTCTTCTTCTTCTTCTTCTTCTTCTTCTTCTTCTTCTTCTTCTTCTTCTTCTTCTTCTTCTTCTTCTTCTTCTTCTTCTTCTTCTTCTTCTTCTTCTTCTTCTTCATCTTCTTCGTCTTCTTTCGCCTCCTCCTCCCTATATTATTCGCCTCTGTAATTCTCTTTACGGCGTATTTTAGCTCGCCCACTATTTCGTTCGCCTTGCGGGTGCCAGATAAGAGAGTCTAGTTACATGATTCCCTCGCTTTCTCAATGTGTGTCCAATCCATTGCCAGCATCTTTTCCTCACCTCTTGGTTCACTGAAATCCGTTTAGTTCTCTCTATGAACTTTACATGGGTGCTCCTGCCGTGCCATTTTAGTCCTACTATTCTGCGCTGGTACAAGTCAGTGAATGTTTGAAGTTTATTAATAATTCTGTTAGTTGTTTCGTTGTTTCTGGCCCATACAGTAGGTTAAGTAGCTACAAATTATCGTCGACCGAGTCGAGATTTTTAGTATTTTTATACTGACTGATGATTAGCTGTTGTCGAGTTTCTGCAGCCGATGCAGGGATCTGTTACTTTAATCGAATGTCAATGCTTTATACCAGTGTTTCCCAACGTGGGGCTCACGCCCCACAGGGGGGCAATTCGATTGTTAAGGGGGGCAATTCGAAAATGGAAGAAATCGGTTGGATATAACAAAACGGGGAGACTTGAGACTGAAGTTAACTAAATTGGAACCTGACATAAAATCTCTTTGCAGCAAGCATCAAGCGCAAGGATCTCACTAAATTTAAATAATTACTAATAATTAAAATAATATAGAAAAATCTTTCATTAAAATTATTTTGTACTTGAATTTCAGTTCTCCATTATATGTTTTGAAAATTTACTTACTGTGTTTGCTCAATAATTTCCTAGTGATTTCTTCCTAAAACCTATCGGTCCTTTGGCTAGGATCGGGTACATTTGCTGCTCCCCCCCCCCCCCCCCAGTAGTGCGCCTGGTCTGGTCGGGGGCCGGGATGATCAAATAAAAACCCATCACATATCTTCACCTTAGATGTGGGCCTGGTGGACCACTGTGGGCAATAGCTCACAGTGAGACTAAGGGTCCACACAAACAAAGGGGGAGGCGGGGGAACCAGCTTGTCTAGGGTAACCGCCAAATCAAAAAAAAAAAAAAAATTCACCCAACACAACCGACACACAGGGACGCGGGACCTGGGGGGGGGGGGGGGGGGGCTCTGGCCCCTCTGGGAACCGTGAGCCCTTCTAACTAAAAATATTCAAGTTTCTTTAGTGAACATTTCAATTTTTGAATATTAAAAATGACACATATGTTGGGGGGGGGGGGGGGGGGCTTAAGAATTTTAGAAAGGCTTAGGTGGGGCATAGCACAAAAAAGGTTGGGAAACACTGCTTTATACGTTGTCCCCGTGTATTGTGTTTGCTGTGCAGCCGTAAGATGATGTATTACAATGCACTGGACAGCTGGTGATATGTAGCGTTTTTGCTTTTAATCTGAATATTTAAAGTTTGCACCAAAAGTTACTTGAGTTGTTTCTACGAGTTCATTCAGTCTGTAAAGTCCAGTTGTAAACAGTGAGTTAGAGGCTGGAGCTTTAGAGATTGGAGTGTCACCTCAAAGTTACAGATAGAAATATAAACGTCAAATACTGATCTGCAAATACAACAGAGATTAAAAAAGAGGCCAGATGATAAATTTTCGGGTTTTTATCTCCTACGGCTCGGTCACTTTTCGCAGTGCGGCCTGCCGAAAGCATCTTACAAAGCACGAACTCCGTAGCTCCAGTGACGACCCCCAGGAGTCTTTGAGAAAAGTGCATTCGTGAACCCACAACCTTTTGACTTCGTCAGGGAGACTCCCCTACGAGAGAAATGAGCACGTAAAACAGAGATGGGAGTGTCAGGTACCTTTGGCACTGTTGGGAAGAGATGGGAGTGTTAGGTAGCCATGGTACTGTTGGGAAGAGATGGGTGTGTTAGGTAGCCATGGTACTGTTGGGAAGAGATGGGTGTGTTAGGTAGCCATGGTACTGTTGGGAAGAGATGGGTGTGTTAGGTAGCCATGGTACTGTTGGGAAGAGATGGGTGTGTTAGGTAGCCATGGTACTGATGGGAAGAGATGGGTGTGTTAGGTAGCCATGGTACTGTTGGGAAGAGATGGGTGTGTTAGGTAGCCATGGTACTGTTGGGAAGAGATGGGTGTGTTAGGTAGCCATGGTACTGTTGGGAAGAGATGGGTGTGTTAGGTAGCCATGGTACTGTTGGGAAGAGATGGGTGTGTTAGGTAGCCATGGTACTGTTGGGAAGAGATGGGTGTGTTAGGTAGCTATTTCATTGTTGAGAAGCGATGAACGTGTTAGGTAATTATGGCATTATTGGGAAGAGGTGGGCGTGTTAGGTAACTATAGCATTGTTTGGAAGAGATGGGCGTGTTAGGTAGCTTTGGCATTGTTTGGAAGAGATGGGCGTGTTAGGTAACTATAGCATTGTTTGGAAGAGATGAGCGTGTTAGGTAGCTTTGGCACTGTTGGGAAGAGATACGAGTGTCAGGTAGCTGTGGCACTTTACGTGCGCACACGGGCGTCCGATTTCACTACCCAGAGACCAGGGGACATTTTGTTACTAGAAGTCCACGTGAAAACATCCCAGCCCTCACCGCGGCTTGAACCCTCCAACACTCGAGGTGGACACCATACCTCGAGACCACTCAGTCGTTTAGAATGCAAAGGTAAACTACTGAAAATAAAAATGGATACATCGCAAACATTCAAAACACAAATGCTGGGGTTGATTGTGACGTCCTGTAAAGGCCATGCAAAGTAACTTGTTTCTTCTTAAGCTAGGAGAAACACGTCATGTGTGTACATGAGTGTAGGCCAACAGACCCGGTACCCGACACACATATCAATTACTTTGCTTCAAATTTAAACCCTCGTCTTCAAAAGTGAGTGGCTAGTATCCCAACTCCTGAACCTTTTGCCAGTCTGTCCCGAGGAAACGGGGTTACATGCGTTCTATATGTGGGCGGTGCACAGGTAAGGAATGCAGCAGATACGAGGGTTTTACCTCCCCTGGCTGCTTCATTCATCTATTCTTATCAGTCCTTTCTGACACTATCGTGACACTAACACTGTAATTATTCTCCGGACAAGACGGATGTGTCACTTCGTTTCGCAAGTTTCATCAGTTGCGTTTCTGCTTCATTTATGAGGTTTCTGCATCCGGGGTTGCGATTGCGGTAGCGCAGTAGCAAGTTACCTTACTGCCTGCCCTGTATTCATGTGTTCGAAGACTCACCGAAACGGCGTTTTTTTTTCCAATTGTTCTGTCCTGTCTCGTTTAGCTGTAGATACCATAACATGTCTTGAAAAGCAAAAGTGAGCCGATGCATCTAAAAACAATACAGATAGCAGTATAATTAACACGGAAGCGAGATAACCATTATTATTATTACTGAAAAACATTATCTGCAGAATCACTATTAGAAATACAACCACTACAGATGATATCGCCACCATTATCATCCATTTGGCTTCTTTAGGAGCACAGAACTAGCGAATTTCACAATAAAAATGTCATCATGTGGCAGACATTTAACAAAGAATTTGGAATTCTTTGTCCTGGGTGCGAGGATGATACCCCAGCATATAACAAACAGGTACTCTGTCCCTTCTTCGATCCCGCGGTTTGCGGTATACACATCTCTAACAGAGTCCAGAAAACCCAGCTGCGGCATGCAAGTGTGAGTTTTGCCATCTTCCGGAGAGATTCCATGCAGGGTACACGTTCCTCTTTCTTGGGGAGAGGGTCAGTATAGTTATGCACCTCGATGGTCACTGTGTCCGAATTCGGCATGCATTTGTTTAAGGTCTGCTTACTCTGGACATATTCCATCCACAGCAACATGTTCTATCTACCAACTGGGTAGGGTTTGTTTCGAGACAATTGTGTCAGCTCTGAGTTTTACAGCCTACTCTTTGGAATTTCTATCTGTCTGTGGGAATTTCGAGCTAACAATTTGTATAGGGGCGGGCCCTCGAGCAATGATGAAAGCCAACAGAGATTCTAGTATCATAAGCACGGTCGGACGCGGGCTCGAAGCTTGGGCTCGTCGTTTGACAAAGTGAGGAAAAGATTGGTAAATGAGATAAACAATTAACAGGATCATAGATGTGCAAGAAATTATGCCAAAAGCACGAGGGATCAACAGTAAACAGAATCGTAAATGTGCTAGAAAGTATGCCAACAGAATAAGGGGTCAACGGTGAACAGAATCGTAGATGTGCTAGAAATTATGCTATAAGAAAAAGGGATCGACGGTAAGCAGTATCGTAGATATGTTAGAAATTATGCCAACAGCACGAGGGATCAACAGTAAACAGAATCGTGGATATGCTAATAGTTATGCCAACAGAAGAAGGGATCAACAGTAAACAGAATCGTAGATGTGTTAGCAGCTAACCTTCTGGGAAATAAGAAGATAACACTTGTTCTTCCACTTCTTTTCCCCCTTCTGTATCACCATAGTCATACAACAGCAAAAGAGATAAATAGTAAACGAGATCGCAGATTGCCGTAAGACATAATCTCATACGTCAGACTGGATGGCAGTTGATGACACGTTTAGAGCCTTGGACTGCAATGAAAGCAAAATATCATGTTCGTTATTTCCGCACCCAAGTAAACACACCGTAAAAGGGCGCTATTAGTTCCCAAATTTATTAACTTTAATCATGGGTCATGTGACCAGCACAGAAATCAATCACTGGTCAAGGGCTACCAAAAAGTGACCGTTAGAACATTCGCATGCTAGTGTCACCATTTCTCATGTCTTGATTCGATTTCTTTTCGATATTTCAGCTGTGATAATCTCACCTCCGTTGATTAAAGCCTGTTATAAATTGAATCTTTGGTAGGGGAGATACTATAAAATGTTATTAGAGAAACAGCGATAATTGAGACCTCCAGCAGTATTCTTGTTTGCAGCTAGAAATCACGCCTTGACGTCTTTGTGGGTAGACTCTTTGACAGGGAGGATACCAAAATGTTAGCAGAGAAATGGATAATTTAGATCTCTAGTAATCTTCTTGTTGGCGGCTAGAAATCGAGCCTTTGAGTCTTAGAGGATTTCGCAGCAGATGTCCAACGAGTGCATTCATCATCATCATGTGCCGTGCCGGTAGGAGTCGATGGTCCTGGTTCGCCATCTCACACAATTACCAGAGTCTTGGATTAGGTCTGTATTCTTGTCCCGTTTATGTCACATGGCCAAGTCATCCCTGTATTCTTGTCCCGTTTATGTCACATGGCCGTGTCATCCCTGTATTCTTGTCCCGTTTATGTCACTTGGCCGTGTCATCCCTGTATTCTTGTCCCGTTTATGTCACATGGCCATGTCATCCCTGTATTCTTGTCCCGTTTATGTCACATGGCCGTGTCATCCCTGTATTCTTGTCCCGTTTATGTCACATGGCCATGTCATCCCTGTATTCTTGTCCCGTTTATGTCACATGGCGGTGTCATCCCTGTATTCTTGTCCCGTTTATGTCACATGGCCGTGTCATCCATGTATTCTTGTCCCGTTTATGTCACATGGCCATGTCATCCCTGTATTCTTGTCCCGTTTATGTCACATGGCCATGCCATCCCTGTATTCTTGTCCCGTTTATGTCACATGGCCGTGTCATCCCTGTATTCTTGTCCCGTTTATGTCACATGGCCGTGTCATCCCTGTATTCTTGTCCCGTTTATGTCACATGGCCATGTCATCCCTGTATTCTTGTCCCGTTTATGTCACATGGCCGTGTCATCCCTGTATTCTTGTCCCGTTTATGTCACATGGCCGTGTCATCCCTGTATTCTTGTCCCGTTTATGTCACATGGCCATGTCATCCCTGTATTCTTGTCCCGTTTATGTCACATGGCCATGTCATCCCTGTATTCTTGTCCCGTTTATGTCACATGGCCATGTCATCCCTGTATTCTTGTCCCGTTTATGTCACATGGCCATGTCATCCCTGTATTCTTGTCCCGTTTATGTCACATGGCCATGCCATCCCTGTATTCTTGTCCCGTTTATGTCACATGGCCATGTCATCCCTGTATTCTTGTCCCGTTTATGTCACATGGCCGTGTCATCCCTGTAGTCTTGTCCCGTTTATGTCACTTGGCCGTGTCATCCCTGTATTCTTGTCCGGTTTATGTCACATGGCCGTGTCATCCCTGTATTCTTGTCCGGTTTATGTCACATGGCCGTGTCATCCCTGTATTCTTGTCCGGTTTATGTCACATGGCCGTGTCATCCCTGTATTCTTGTCCCATTTATGTCACATGACCGTGTCATCCCTGTATTCTTGTCCTGTTTATGTCACATTGCCATGTCATCCCTGTATTCTTGTTCCGTTTATGTCACATGGCCAAGTCATCCCTGTATTCTTGTCCCGTTTATGTCACATGGCCGTGTCATCCCTGTATTCTTGTCCCGTTTATGTCACATGGCCGTGTCATCCCTGTATTCTTGTCCCGTTTACGTCACACGGCCATGTCATCCCTGTATTCTTGTCCCGTTTATGTCACATGGCCGTGTCATCCCTGTATTCTTGTCCCGTTTATGTCACTTGGCCGTGTCATCCCTGTATTCTTGTCCCGTTTATGTCACATGGCCGTGTCATCCCTGTATTCTTGTCCTGTTTATGTCACATTGCCATGTCATCCCTGTATTCTTGTCCCGTTTATGTCACATGGCCAAGTCATCCCTGTATTCTTGTCCCGTTTATGTCACATGGCCGTGTCATCCCTGTATTCTTGTCCCGTTTATGTCACTTGGCCGTGTCATCCCTGTATTCTTGTCCCGTTTATGTCACACGGCCATGTCATCCCTGTATTCTTGTCCCGTTTATGTCACTTGGCCGTGTCATCCCTGTATTCTTGTCCCGTTTATATCACACGGCCATGTCATCCCTGTATTCTTGTCCCGTTTATGTCACTTGGCCGTGTCATCCCTGTATTCTTGTCCCGTTTATGTCACATGGCCGTTGTCATCCCTGTATTCTTGTCCCGTTTACGTCACATGGCCATGTCATCCCTGTATTCTTGTCCCGTTTATGTCACATGGCCAAGTCATCCCTGTATTCTTGTCCCGTTTATGTCACTTGGCCGTGTCATCCCTGTATTCTTGTCCCGTTTATGTCACACGGCCATGTCATCCCTGTATTCTTGTCCCGTTTATGTCACTTGGCCGTGTCATCCCTGTATTCTTGTCCCGTTTATATCACACGGCCATGTCATCCCTGTATTCTTGTCCCGTTTATGTCACATGGCCGTGTCATCCCTGTATTCTTGTCCCGTTTACGTCATATGGCCGTGTCATCCCTGTATTCTTGTCCCGTTTATGTCACATGGCCAAGTCATCCCTGTATTCTTGTCCCGTTTATGTCACATGGCCGTGTCATCCCTGTATTCTTGTCCCGTTTACGTCACATGGCCATGTCATCCCTGTATTCTTGTCCCGTTTATGTCACATGGCCAAGTCATCCCTGTATTCTTGTCCCGTTTATGTCACATGGCCATGTCATCCCTGTATTTATCTCTCTGTTTTTCCCTCGGTCTTTTTCAGTCAACTTTGCCAATCGTCTCTAAGTTTTCTAGACAAGAAAAGTAACCGCTGCAGCAGGATATAACATTAGGAAATAAAAACATTTAGGCGCGTGTAACTCCTGCCGAAAGGTGAGAGTAGCTCTGCATTATTCATAGGAGTTACAAACTCCCAACTGTTTCTATTTGCTCTGACTGTTCTAGTTTGTTTCTCCTCATTAAGTGCCAAAAAAGTCTTAATTTAGTTTACATCTATTTTATCCAATCAATTTGACAGTTTTAATTCGTGTTTTGTAGAACTGTCTCATTTTATTTCTGTCCATCCAGGCTATTCTTTCCATCCATATCAGAAACCATATTTCCACTGCAATTAGATGATTCTCAGCGTATATGCTTATCGCTCAAGTTTCACTTGCATATTACATCATAGGTTCAATATAGCAATTATTTCGGAACTCTTTTTCTCGCTGCAATTGACACACCGATATACTGTGAACTAACGAGTCATGATGAGCTAGGCATCTGTGAAGAAGGAAGTCTGCCATTATTTTCTTTCTTCGCAGAAAAACATGCATGCCAGATGTCCTGCCTTTATTGATGTCATGTGTAAGTTGTTTGTCACATTTTGAACCCGTCTATGGTGCGGTCCTCCTGTGCTTCGATACACATCTTACTATGTCTATATTTCCCCGATACTCATGTGTTTGTCACATACCTAAAATAAGTTCATGCACCTCTATTTTATGTGTCGTTGTGGCCAGTCTTCTTGCCATTTTGTTGACTAGATCTATGTGTCCTTTTAATTGTTAACGCTCTCCTGTAGCACCCGGGGTATATGGTTTTGTCGGCTGATTTATTAAATTTCCAAGTATCACATCTGTATATTGCCACAGGAAATACGCATGTCCTCAGTAGCGTGACATTTGGTGTTTTGCCTTGTCCAATCCATAAAGTGCTCTGAGTAACGTGACATTTGTTGTTTTGTCTTGTCCAATTCATAAAGTGCTCTCAGTTACGTGACATTTGTTGTCTTGTCTTGTCAAATCCCTCAAGTTCTCTGGGTAACGTTAAATGTATTGTTTTGTGTCCAATCAATAAAATGCTCTGAGTACCGTGACATTTTTTACTATGTCTTTTCCACTCCATAAAGTGCTCTCAGTAACATGATACTTGTCGTTTTGTCTTTTCCAATCTATAAAGCGCTCTCAGTAACGGGACATTTGTCGTTTTGCCTTTGCCAACCCATAAAGGTTTTAATTGCTTTAGTCATTGCTGGGCAATGCAGGTTCTTCTTGTGATTTCTCCAACAGGTTTCCATCGACTGTCAGCAGTGAGCCCTTATCTTCAGAACTGCGGGATGTAATTAATAAATATCTGCTGACATATTCCTTCTACCGCTGTTCATTGTTTCTGTATTGTATATTATATTTTCCTATTACACTGAGTCGGCGTCTGTGGCCTACGGGTAGTGAACGCATTTCACAATCACCACATACCAGGGTAGAATTCAACCGCAGGCGATTTTAGTGCAGACCAATATGAATTGATTTTGATGCTGACCAATGTGCAATGATTTTGGTGCAGGCCATTGTGCAATGATTTTGGTGCAGGCCAATGTGCAATGATTACAATGTGAAATTATTTTGGTACAGGCCAATATGCAATGATTTGGGTGCAGACTAATATGCACTGATTTTGGTGCAAGCCAATGTGTAATGATTTTCACAATGGTATTGGGGTCGGCCATTTTGAAAGATATGGCAAACTACTGAACCTATCACTTCTTAAACAATCACCAACAACTAATAAATATTCGGCATGATTGCGACGTCATTTAAAGACGACCCAACTAATTTTGTATGTTATTTAACTTGCACTGAATGCATTAGCTTCTCAATTTCTATGTTTTTAGTTTATTGTAATACGTTATTGTCAACGTATCGAAGTTAGGATAGTTCCCATGCTCTGATAACAAAAAGATCACACTATTATTTGTTCATATTTGTTCTTACAATTCTCATAATATTTCAGTGTACAAGTTATACTATTAAGCGGACAAAATGCACCCTTGTCGACTCAATCTCATCCTTGACTTGAGGACATAAATTACAAGTACCTCCGAAGTCGGAGTGGATTCGCCTGGTGGCGAGGGACACTGGCAATAGGAAAAGCTAATCCGCACACAAAAAGCAGTCCAGAGCACTAGAAGCAGAAGCAATTGCAGTCTCAGACAGTTCATACGCTCTTCCCAACTTGTTTCCTCTTCTTAAATCGTTGCCTAAATTAAAAAAAAACAATAAAAAGTCTACAAATACAAAATGTCTAAAAGCAGAAAAGTAAACAAACAGAAAAGAAACATCTTTGGCATTCGCCACAGACTCAGCACACAATTCTGAGTTGTCCCGTTAACAACAAATGCAACCTCCCCCACCCCTCTTGTTTTTTTATTTCTTAGCGCTAACCGTGGCCTGATGGACGTATGACGTGACCACCTGTGACAAAACTGAACTTTAATTTCTGTTGCGTCATCGAAGCTTCCCAGATTCTGAAAACCCCTCTTACTTAAAACTGTTACCACGTCACCTCTTGTCTACTTCTATCTTAATAGTAATGCAGAACGAAAATACAGCTAAGCTGTTTGCGATAATGGGGCCCTCGCCCATAGACAAAAGACAGCTGAAGAAAGTAATCCACGACAGGGATATGGGTTCAGATGACGTCATGCGTCACGTGATGGACAGGAAGCACATAGATTTGATAACAAGTTTTGACATTCATTTATGTGTGCGTAGGAACCTGTAACTTGGCAAGAAGAGTTCTTTCAACCTAACTTTGGAATTTCAAATCGAGGGAGAATTATCATATTCCTCCGATCTCTTTACACCAGCTTTGTTCTTGGAGTCTCGGATAGCACGCTTGCCACCCGGTCCGGTGTCTATATGATCGAATCCTCTTCGGAACGGGTCTTTATTTTAGTTGTGTCCCATTGATTTGTGCTCCCAGAGCAAACAAGCCTGAACTAAGTACCAGCAAATGTCCTAGGGTAGATCATGACGACATCAGCCCTTCGTGAGTTGATCTGTTTATACATATGCGGCTAGCACCTTATACTCAAAATTGTGTGGAAAGGGGTTCTAAGCTTTTTACTTACTTTACCATCCTTCTAGGAACGGGGGTCCTTTCTAACACACACTGAGAATCGCTGGATTAAACCAGAGAGGAACGAACGCTAAGAAAGCGGGTTCCCCGAATCGCTACAACCGTGAAATGAGAATTCTGGAACCTAGAGATGCGGATACGAGTCTACTACCGGAAACAGGATTCCGAGATGCAAACGTTAGCCGCGATTTTTTTAAACTGGAGAATGATTGAAAAGTCCAAATGACGAAGGTGCGAGGAAAGATGGAACATTCTTTTCTCTTTGTAGACTGGATAGTGTTGCAGCCAGCCACCGGGTTGTAAAGAAGCAGAGGATATCTCGGCTCGCGTTGTCTTCTCGGCGTCGTTGTGTCTGTGCCTTTCCCGCTTTTGTTTTTGTCTAATTTCAACGGGATATTTTTTTCTAATATTTTTGTGTTCAGAAAGCAACTAGAGAATGACGGGCCAACGCTGGAAAGACTAGCTTGCTTGTCATGTCTTGCCAAGTTTCAAAGCATTGTTAAATTCTTCATTTCCAAATTATCGAGATATTCCGAGACAAAGACAGACAGGCGGGGAAACCGGCAAAGACGCAAAAATAAACAAATACACATAAGTTAAAACTCAAAATGTATTGGCTTGGGTGGCATTGATAAGATAAGACATGTGTAGAAATGAAACAACATAGAAAACATGAACAGAAGATGAATACATTTCTGTACTATAAAAAGGGTAATTGCATAACATAAGTAACATTAGATATGCGGATGATAAAGTATTGATTGCAGACAATGAACAGCACCTGCAACATAAAGTAGACTCGGTTATTGCACACAGTGAACAACTATGGTTAGAATTAAAATATAAGAAGACAGAGATCATGGTCGTCTCTAAGAAGAAAGAAATACCACAATGTAATATAAGGATAAATGGGTTTATTCTTAAACAAGTGAGTCGATACAACTATCTCGGAACAGTCATAACATCGGAGGGGAGATTCCTTGAAGAGATTAGAACAAGAATCGCTATGGAAAACAAAATGGAAAACATTCTGACTAATAAAAATATTTCATCTGTAGCGAGAAAAAGAGTGTTGAAGTGCTACATGGAACCTTACTATTGTATGGGTGTGAGATGTGGACTTCTTCTTCTTCTGCGTTCATCCGGAGTTTTTTTTTTCGGATGTGATTGCGTTGTGCCTGTTTACAGCAGAGCTGCGTTCTTGCGCCGTTAGGCCGACACATCCGACTTCTGCGGGCATTTGTTGACTGGGTTAACCTTCCCGGGGTGAGATGTGGACGATTCGCAGACAAGCTAAAAAAAAAAGAAAAACATATAGTAGCAGTGGAAATGTGGTTTCTGAGAAAAATTCAAAGTATACCATGGACAGACAGAGAGAAAAAACCAATGAGCTACAAGAAGCAACTGAAAGTCGCAAACTGATTAAATAAATTAGACGTAGACAGTTAAATTTTCTTGTTTACGTTATGAGAAAAAATAAACTAGTGAACTTGGTGACAACTGGCAAGACTGAGGAAAAAGAACAAGGGAAAGACAGGGGAGTAAATATCTGGATGGCTTGACCACATGTATGGTCGGGACAAGAACACAGAGCTGATCCACGACCGTGTAAGATGGCGAAACATGACCGCCCACGCTTACGGCATGGGACACATATTGACTAATTGAATGAATCGCATGATAAAACACTGCCATTAGAATGTAGTTCGACGATAACATATTCCATACTACGGTATAATGAAGACATATTCTAGATCAGGATATAAGTGCATTTTAAATCTGAAGACGATGGAAGAATTCCCACGGAAATGTTAAACTGTCTCCTTTTGCTTTACATATACAGTGGTACCTCAGGTTACGAACTTAATTCCTTCCAGAACTCGGTTCGTAACCCGAAACGTTCGTAAACCGAAACGTTTGTAACCCGAAACTTTGAAATCAATTAAATAAAGACAGTCCGTTTCAAGATGAAAGAATCGTTCTTTTTTTTTGTTAACATCCGGTTGTTTACCTGACAAAACGCAAAGAATACGTGTACTTCATATTTTAAATAAAGAGAAAGAAAACAATCAAATGAATTAAACGTAAAATAAAAAGAGGTTTAGTCTATCTTTATTACCAAGAAAATGATCATGAGAAATTTGTCACATTCTTTGTTATTCTGAATCATTAGTTTCATGAGTGTCTTGTCGCTGTTTCTTGGCAGACGACTGGGAATCTTTCTGCACCAAGAAACTATCAAGGGAAATTTGTCGCTTCATTTGCTGGAGAATCTTTCTGAAGTGAGCCATCGTGTTATCATTCATCATATATAGGGGCATAGGGCTTGTTAGCAACAAGTTTGTTTGAATGATAGTTCACAATGAAGTCTTCGACGTCTGTCCACTTGCTGCAAATTTCTTTAATCTTGGCAGTTGAAACGGTCACTGACCCCTCATCATCGGATGACTGCTCCTCCTTTAATGTCTTTAGCTGTTCATTCTGAAGAACCACAAGCTCATCTGTAGTACTTTTTGTACTGTACGCGATCGTTTGTCTCCAACGTTACACCTTGCTCTCTCTCTCGCTCACCTTAGTTCGTAACCCGAGACACTGTTCGTTACCCGAGACATAAAATTTTCGAAGTTGTTGTTCGTAACCTGAATTGTTCGTGACATGAGACGTTCGTAACCCGAGGTATCACTGTAGTTGTGAATGAAAGGGCTAAGCTTTTAAGTATATATGAGCACCCTATTCATACCACTGTCCTTCATCGTGGCCTGTATTTCAAAGAAAATCATGGCAATTATACAGTATGCTACGAAACTGAGTGGACCCCAGAGATCTTCTGGAAAGATCAGCATACCGTGCCACAACTTGACATTGAAACCATTTAACTGATTTTGCTAGCTAGCTAACAAAACTATGAGAGAACTATACCGGTGTAGGGATTGAATCACCTGGCTCGCCACCAGCTTACCTGAAGTTAAAGAACGCGCGCTCTTATCATTTCGCCCATGTTGACGTCTTCTAAAGCAGTCTGCTAAAGCGTTAGATTATAAAACAGTGACCATCACACATGTAGCTGATCTTTTGCAGAACTTTGCTCTCACCACAGCGCCTCGAATGCCTCTCGATCGCTTGCCAATTTTCCAGTCTCATGCACCCTCACACTGTCTGTTACTGAGTACCAATGCCACTTTTCCATTGGTACATTGGTCTGGTCTATGAAAATAAGAATAGCTGTGAAGAATCAATATCTTAGCACGTTTTGCAAACCCACAGACGCTCCCTCGTGTCCAGCAAATGTGGAAAGACATGAACGCATGCACCGTTTGACAGCGCACATCATGATAATGATGGGACCCTACCAAAGACTTGTACTTAGAAAATGTCCCGCTTCGAGAGAGACACGAACATAGGACTTCAATGAGGCTCCGTCAGCCCACGGAAGGGCAGAGGCTTGGTAGCCAAGGTATGGGCTAGAAATCTAGAAATTCGCCATTTTTAGGACAACAATAACAATAAGAACATTTCAACACATCGCCTCACGTGCCCTAACCTACGATCTTGCATGTTTTTTTTTTTTTTTTACGTTCATTGCATTCATTTCTCATACCCAGTTATCTTGTCCGTTGGGGACTCTCAGACCTATTAGGCACGGAGCTCTAGTTTATCTGACTTGACCCGACTTGACAGTTGAACATTATCAGTTTCCTGGTTGGTCCCAAGTTATCCTTATCGTGCAGCTGATTGGTCTTAGCATAATGTTATCAGCTCGGTGATTGGCCAGCTACGACTTCCCTTCCAATTAGACCATTATTTTCCTGAACTGCAGAGGGACCCGTCAATTGCCTCGGTCGTTATCGGATTTATCTATGAGGTGGTTGGGATATTTGGCCACTTTTGGAACATCATTAGGCAGATTCAACGTTTATCTTCATTTCTCTCCAGTTTTGTTTACCGTAGTATACATTAAGCCACTTGGTAATGCGCGCATTTCAGGTGTCACGGAGTTGATTTGTTGTATGGTTGACTTTTATGTACACTTACTGTGACTTCAGAGATAACCCTACATGCCGCCGGCGTTTTCGTGTGGCTAGTGTTTTATATACGGTCAGTACTAACGTCTATATTCGGGCACTCTCACGATGTTTATACTTCACCTCGACACCGCAAGGTACAAGAGGAACATGATGAGATGAGATATTTATACTTCACCTCGACACCGCAAGGTACAAGTGGAACATGATGAGATGAGACTAACGTCAAACAGGGTGATGCCAGGGTCCTAAAGGGAATGTAAAGAATAGTAACACTGTAACCCCCTGAGCATGTCGTAAATGGCGACTAAAGAAGGTTGGTCTGCGACTGGATATTTCATACCAAAAAGCTAGTTGCATATCCTCTCAGGGCGTAGAAGTGAATCCCAGCATTCTTTGGCTGTTCGTGATCTCTTGGCAAGTTGAGGTTCAGTAGTTTGCTATTGCTTTCTGAAACACACCTATACCATTTCATAAAAACCCAACGCAAGGCCGTCTGCTGCCAAATCGCCAACAGCTGTGTTTCGCAAGCGGTATGCGGGATTACAAACTGTGTCCGTAACACCTTCGAAACGGAGCCGGCTCATACCAAAAATAAATAAATAAATAAATAAATAAATCAGCCAACAAACCAATCAACCATAAAATTGCCCACAAAAGGTTTGGTATGCGTGGTTGTGAGTCTATACTCCATCCGGTGCATTAATATAATAATAATAATAATAATAATAATAATAATAATAATAATAATAATAATAATAATAATAATAATAATAATAATAATAATAATAATAATAATAAAACTCTGGCCACATACAAATAGATAATATGACCATTAAAAGAACGGAAACATACAAATACCTGGGTACAATCTTCAACTGCTCCAACATCATAAGGGAAGAAATACAAACTAGAATCAATTCTGGAAATAAGATATACTATGCACTACAACATCTACTAAAATCAAATGCGCTATCTCGTAACACCAAAATCACAATATCCAAAATACTGATCAGACCAGTTGTGCTGTATGGCTCTGAAACCTGGAGTACAACGAAAGGAGACGAAGCCTTGTTACAAACCTATGAGAACAAAGTTTTTGAATCCATTAGGGATACACAAAGTGGAGAGTGGAAAAGAAGAAGTAACAAAGACATTTATGATCTGTTTAAGTCCCCGCTAATCACTGGTATCATGAAGGCTAATAGACTACAATGGCTGGGGCATATAGAAAGAATGGAAGACAATAGGGAAACAAATCTCGCTTACACTCAGGAAATAAATGACCGTAGACCCCGAGGTAGACCAAGAAGACTGTGGAGAGATAATATATGTACAGATCTACAAGCATTTGGAATCAACGACTGGCAAGAGAAGGTCAACCAAAGAGACGAATGGAGACGGTTTGTATCTGCAGCAAAGAACCTCAATGGCTCGGAAGGCTGAAGAATAATAATATTAATAATAATAATAATAATAATAATAATAATAATAATAATAATAATAATAATAAGAAGAAGAAGAAGAAGAAGAAGAAGAACTTTTGGGAATCGTGGCAGCACGCTTGTTTGTATGCCATGTGGTCACGAGTTCGAATCGAGACGAATTATAAAAAAAAACATGACATGAGCTCTAAGGTCAAACCATCCTGAACAGGGCATAAGGAAACCTACTGGAAAGTATGCAAATATGGACCACGTGCTATTGATCACTCCGACTCAGGCAGTTGTGTGATTTCTGCACTATGTACCTGACGAGATGTAGCGACATATGCCAGGCAATAAATCGTGCAATTTATTGTTTGTGTCTTCGTTATTCGAATTGATCACATCACCCATCGAGTACCCGTTATTCTATACAAATATGGGTTTGACAACACGTAGCCAAAATGTCTGAAGGCGTGTTAACGGGTCTTTACTTTTGCTTACTAATGTTGCCATTTATTAGGTGGAGTAGGTCAGAGGTTACATCGTATATCTCCGACTCAGGCAGTTCGTGTCGCTGTATTGGCCTCATTTTAACATAAGAAGGAAACACAAGGATAGTATGATTCCAATTACAATTACAATTTTCGAAAAACAAAATTCAAAACTCGGTCTCGTCTAACCTGCTTCCTCAGCGGTGGTTATTGTTGAGAGCCGTGGTTTTTGTGGGTTTTTAGCCATGTTTCTTGTCTTGTGCGCTCTTACGAGTGAGTCCTCCCTCGGACCGGTTACATAAGCGTATGTGTCCTTGACGTCAGCTGGGGAGCTCGTCGGCGGCTATCCTTTGTGCCCGTCTCCTCTTGTGTTTTTCTTTGTTGTTGTAGGCTCCTGGCTCGTTTGGCTTGACTGGTTGTAGTCCTTATAAGGACTTTTTATTTAGTATTTTTGCCTCAAGCTATTCAATGCGACTTTCCTCCTTGCGCCTTTTTTCACTTTCGCGTTTGAGTTCTTGCTGTCTTCCGATTGCCCTTTCCTGTCTCCTTATGTATTCTTTGTGGCCGAGTCCCTTTTGCCCTGCCCGTTTCTTTTCAGCTTCTATACACTCCTCCAAGGTAGGCCCCTCGATAGGCCACTCCAAGCCGTCGACGGGGTCCTCATCTTGTCTTTCTTCGGCTGTCTGGCGGGATGTTGGTTTCCCCTTGGTTGTCTCGGGCGACGTGGTTCGGCTGCTGGTTTTATCTTGTGTTTCCGGCTCGGTTTTTTGTTGGGTTTCTTGCGGCTTCTCTGTGGTCTCTAGCATGGTTTCTGTTGGTTTGTTTTGAATTGATTTTACTTCAGCTTTTAGCCGCTCTCTCTCTCTCTCTCTCTCTCTCTCTCTCTCTCTCTCTCTCTCTCTCTCTCTCTCTCTCTCTCTCTCTCTCTCTCTCTCTCCGCTTTAATGGTACGTAGCATTTCTTCGTTTTCCTGCTTCAATTCGACAATATGTTCCACTTCTTGCTTAATGTTTTGCTGGATCTCCTTTATTTCCGCCAGTAGTTTCTCGTTGTCGCTGGTCTGAGTCGGCGTCAACAGCACCTTGACGTGTTTCTTCAACTCGTCTATCTGCTTTTGCATTTGATCTCTTTCAGCTTGTGATATACCCGATGCTGCCTCGCTCTTCCGCATTGCTTCCTTGAAGGGTGTCTTTGTGGTAATTGCGATCTTTAAGGCGTCTCTGTGTCTTTGGAGGTACGGACAGTCCAAGTATCTTGCTCCATGCTTGTGCCGGCGGTTGGCGCACTTTCTTTTGTTGTTGGGTGCTCGGAAGTCCGTGTCCATCTTGGCCAGCGGACACTCCTTGAAGGCGTGGTGATCGGCGCAGTACCGGCAGATTTCCGTTTTACTGCGACATGCTGCTCTGCTGTGGCCAACCCTAGGGGAACTGGAAAATTGAGTAATCCTTGGTATGAATCCTTCAGGTTGTTGTATTTTCTCGTCTATCGATACCTGGCGTGGTATCTCGTTGCCCCCAGTCGTCACCACCAGCAGCAAGGTAGGGATCTTTGAGTACGTCAGGATCCGCTCCGCTTTCAACATTCGAATGTTGAGATTCTCTTCTTTTAGCTGCTTCGTGATTTGTTCGTCTGACAGCTCCACTTGAATAAGCTTGACAACCCATCAGACTGTTTTTGAGTCGGTGTTTCCGACTCTGGTGTCTTTCTCCTCCTTCTCCGCTGTTTTGGCTCTTGTCTGTGGTGGGTTGTCGTCGATCTTCCTCGTGGTGGCTTCAGTAGTAACTGTAGTGTCAGGTTATTTGTTGCAGCTATCATGAAAGTTCTCTCCGCCCGTCTTCTTTACGGCTTTGTCGGCTCTCGCGCTGCACATCTTGGATACCACGTGTCGTTTGGTGTTCTTGCTACGTGCCATTTTCCCCCGTATCAGGTGACTTGTCTTGTTAGCACTCGCAGTTGTGAATCATGCATATGATTCCCCCAATTCAGGGATTAAGTATTGGACTATGCAACGTTAGTAGGAAGTAGTAAAAAACCCGTTAACACACCTTGAGACATATTAGGTATATGTCGTCAAACCCATATTTGTATAGAATAGCGGGTGCTCGATGATGATATGATCAATAGCATGTCGGTCATGTTTGTGTACTTTCCAGTATATTTCCTAATTTCCTGCTCAGGATAGTTCAACCTTAGAGCCCAGGTCACGATTTTTTTTTTCCGGGTAAGTCCAAAACACTCGGAAGATCCGTGTGCACGTTACAAATTGCACAGTAGTTGGAAATCTTCTTCCTTCTCTTACTCCTCCTCCTCATCTTCAGCCTCCGCCTCTTTTATATCTTCTCCCTTCTTCCTTTTCTTTCTCTTGCCTTTATACTTATAGAACCATAAACCCTCATTCAACGCATGCCACGTCGCCCTATCTTTTGCTTCCTGCAGTAGCTCTCCCAATTTCTGTGCCACATGGCTCATATATGTTTCTCATTCTCATATCTGTTTCTTTTTATGTGGCCTTCTTTTTCGTTTATACTGTGGATTAAAAAAACAAACAAACAAACAAACAAACAAACAAACAAACAACAGGACTATGCAATTGTAATATTATGTTTTCGTAATATCTGTCATATATAGCATTCATTAATTTATTAAGTAGCATGTCCTTTTCAGAACCTCGTTCCCATAACAACCTTCCGGAGAACTTCTCGGTCATAAGCAAGATGTCCCGCGTCGGATACACCCATCTGGAGATCATCCACCACATCCTGCACCCATATTATCTTTGGCCTTCCTCTTCTTCTCTTCTCGGGTATAATCTCCTAAAATATTGTTCTCTCCAAACTTTCATGGCGTTTCAAGTGACCCAAATATTTCAATTTTCTTTGTTTTATAGTCTTTAATAGCCAACCTTCTTCAATATTCAGCTCTTGAAGTATGGATACACTTGTTTCTTTTCTGTTTCCAAGATACTCTTAGAACTCGTCTATAACATTTATATTCAAAGGCATTTATGCGCTGTTCAGCTTGTTTAGTAAGTGTCCAGGTCTCACAGGCTTATGTTGTAATGGGAAAGATGCATGCTCTTTAAAAATCAAATTTTCGTAGGTCAATCTGTATCACGCCACAATTTATTCAGTTGTTTTAGTTTTTGAAGAGCAATAGCTATTCATCTTTTAATTTCTTTCATTGTGTCCCAATTGTTGGTAATTAATGACCCAAGATATTTGAAATTTCTACGCCCTCCAATTTTTTTTCCCTATTAACATATATTGATTCGCCATATTAGTTTTATTTGTAGGCATTAACTTTGTTTTTGTTATGTTAAGATATAAGTTGTATTTTCATCTATAGCACCAGCGTATTTTCCTATCCTCTTGATACGCGACAGTTCACGTCCAGGCGATGTAATTACCTACAAGGATTGTTCTGTACTAAGAACTGACATAATAAGTGACTGTGGGATCATAGAGAAAATTAATGGTCGGTATTTAGCGCAGGAGAGTCTGGCATATGATACCACGACATCTAGTCTGAGAATGGATGTTGCCTCGTGTGCTGTCAAACATTTCTAATACTGATGTTCCTTCCAGTCATGATGTCAAACTGCCATCATCTTCTTTCTTGGTATCTCCCTGCCTCTCTTCCCCTAAGCTTTCCCGCTGTGACCACATATTCCAGATTTCTCTTTCTCATGACATGTTCAAGGATTGCGGATTGTTTTGTTCTGATGCCAGTAACCAGTTCTCTTTGTAATTTAACTGCTTTTAAGATATCTTCGTTGACGTGTTTCAGAATGGCTGCAAGGACTTTGATGTTGCAGTAGAGTATACAATTTGTCTTCGTAATAACTAGTACTTAATCTTTATTTATTTTGTGTGTGTGTTATTATTCAGATTAAGTCTTTTATTTTGTCTCTGTGTTGCAGTTATATATATATATATATATATATATATATATATATATATATATATATATATATATATATATATATATATATATATATATATATATATATATATTCTTTTATATAAAAAAGGATGTATGTGTGTGTGTCCTTTATGCGTTCGCGAACGGTCCATCCGATTAAGATGAAATTTTCTACACGTCTTCCTTTCATTTCAGCGCAGCCAACTGTGATATTTTTTTAGTGTGAAATCGGCTGCTTACTTAATATTATTTAATTTTTCATTTTACATTGTAATTTATATACAGCGAGGGGACTTAACTCTAGAAAAGTTATTTCAAGGGGCATAACTTTTAATAACATTACTGTATAACTTACAGTCATATTGTTGCATCGTTTTCAAAGATTTATAAACTCTTTGTCTATAGTTATGTACCGGCATATGAGTTATAATAAATAATGATACAATCTTTAAGGCATTTTCAAAGTTTTCATAAAAATAATGCATAATGCATAACATTGTAACTCATCTTTTTATGCTTACGAAGTTATCTACAGTCATGCAGGTGATTAGAAACGGTTTTCATTAGAAATAATGGATGGTGTGTGGAAGGACATTCTTTTAAGTTACTTTATTTTGTTGTATGAATTTAATGAGACGCTACCCGCCAGGAGCTGGGCGAAGCCACGCCGGGTCAGATAGATAGACAGACCCACCTTTTCGCTGCAGTTATCTATAGGCATATGCGTTATAATCCTCCTCCTCCTCCTCTCCCCTCCTCCTCCTACCCTCTTCCTCTTCCGCTCCCCCTCTCCATCCTCCACCTCCCTCTTTCTCCTCCTCCTCCCTCCTCCTCCCTCTTCCTCCTCCTTCCTCCTCCTCCTTCCTCCTCCTCCTCCTCCCTCTTCCTCCTCCTACCTCCTCGCCCTCCTCCCTCCTCCTAATCACTCCTCTTCCTTCCTCCTCCCTTCTCCTCCCTTCTCCTCCTATCTCCTTCTACTCCCTCCTCCTCCTCCTACGTCCTCCCTGCATCCTCCTCCTCCCTCCTCCTCCCTTTTTCTCCCTCCTCCTCCTACCTCCCTCCTCTCCTCCTTTCCTCTCCCTCCTCCTCCCTCTTCCTCCTCCTCCTTCATCCCTCCTCCTCCTCCTCCTCATCCTCTCCTCCTCCTCCCTCCTCCTCCCTCTACATCCTCCCTCCTCCTCCCTCTCCTCCTCCCTCCTCCTCCACTCCTCCCTCTTCCCCCTCCTCCCTCTCATCCTTCCCTCCTCCTCCTCTCTCCCTCCTCCTCCCTCCTCCTCCTCCCTCCTTACTTCCTCCTCCTCCTCCTCCTCTCCCTCCGCCTCCTCCCTCCTCCTCTTCCTCTCCTCTCCTCCCTCTCCCTCCTTCCTCCCTCTCCTCCTCCCTCCTCCTCCTCCCTCCTCCTCCTGCGTTCTTCTCCTCCCTCATCCTCCCTCCTCCTTCTCCTTCCTCCTCCCTCTTCCTCCTCTCTACTCCTCCTCCCTCTTCCTCCTCCTCCCTACTCCTTCTACCCTCCTCCCTCCCCCTCCTCCTTCTTCCTCCCTCCTCCTCCCTCATCCTCTTCCTCTCCCTTCTCTCCTCCTCCCTCCTCCTCTCCTCCTTATCACTCCTCCTCCCTTCTCCTCCTCTCTTCTTCCTCCTCCTCCCTCCTTCTCCCCCCTCATCCTCCCTCCTCCTCCCTCTTCCTCTCTCCTCCTTCTCCCTCCCCTCCTCCTCCTCCCTCCTCCTCCCTTATCCCCCTCCTCCCTCCTCCTCCCTCCTTCCCCTTCCTCCTCTTCTTCTCTCCTCCTCCTCCCTCTACGTCCTCCTCCCTCCTCCTTCCTCCTCCTCTTTCCTCCTCCTTCCTCCTCTTAATCCCTCCTCCTCCCTCCTATTCCTCCCTACTCCTACTCCTCCCTCCTCTTCCCTCCTCCTCCTCTCTCCGCCTATCTCTTCCTCCCTCCTCCTCCTCCCTCCTCCACCTCCCTCTTCCTCCTCCTAGCTTCTACTCCTCCTTTTTCTTCTTCTTCTGCTGCTGCTGCCGCCGCTCCATTTACCTCTACCTACCCATCCTCCCTCTACCTCCTCCTCCCTCCTCCTTCCTCCTCCTCTTTCCTCCTCCTTCCTCCTCTTAATCCCTCCTCCTCCCTCCTATTCCTCCCTACTCCTACTCCTCCCTCCTCTTCCCTCCTCCTCCTCTCTCCGCCTATCTCTTCCTCCCTCCTCCTCCTCCCTCCTCCACCTCCCTCTTCCTCCTCCTAGCTTCTACTCCTCCTTTTTCTTCTTCTTCTGCTGCTGCTGCCGCCGCTCCATTTACCTAAGTTAATTGTTGGGGAAGATGTAAAGACCTTTCACGTGCTCTTTCTAATGCTTTTTGTAAGTTGGTCTTCGTTTATCTAGGTTGTTCTAACTGCAACCAATAAATGATTAGACAGACAGGCAGACAGACAGACAGACAGACAGACAGACAGAGAGGGAGGGACAGACAGACAGACAGACAGACAGACAGACAGACAGACAGACAGACAGACAGACAGACAGAGACGGGAACGGGAACTTATATGACTACTTATATGAATTAAATGAGATGCTCCCCATCAGGGGCTGAGCGAAGCCGGGCAGGGTCAGGCAGACAGATAGACAGACAGAAAGACAGTCGGGAACGGGAACTTATATGACTACTTATATGAATTAAATGAGATGCTCCACACCAGGAGCTGGGCGATGCCGGGTCAGACAGACAGACAGACAGACAGACAGACAGACAGACAGACGGGAACGGGAGCTTTTATGACTACTTATATGAATTAAATGCGATGCTCCCGACCAGGGACTGGGTGAAGCCGGGCCGGGTCAGACAGACAGACAGACAGACAGACAGACAGACAGACAGACAGACAGACAGACAGACAGACAGACAGACAGACAGTCGGGAACGGGAACGGGAACGGGAGCTTATATGACTACTTATATGAATTAAATGAGATGCTCCCCACCAGGGACTGGGCGAAGCCGGGCCGGGTCTGCTAGTGTGTATGTATGTATATATATATATATATATATATATATATATATATATATATATATATATATATATATATATATATATATATATATATAGTATATATTGTATATTATTGTTTCAATATATCTGTCAGTTCTTAATGTGTGTCTACATACACTGCTAACTAAATAGGCGTTTGATCCCAGTCCTTGTAGTGAGGGTTCACCGCGGTTTATCTTGCGCTTGATTTATTCTTATTGTCCATGCCTTAACAGAACTGATCCTTAACCAGTTGAGTTGAGTTGAGTTAAGAACCGACATCACTGCACTCAGGACATTCCCATACGTGGTCAGTCCCCTCGTTCAACAGCCATCGAAGAGTCATACTACTAATCGTTCTCACCGCTTTCTGATTAAAAGTTCTTCTGGTCTTCCCTCACAGCTTTGAGATTCTTCCAGATCCCCTGCCGATCCCCCGCAGTCTCATTCTTTCCACATATGGGTTCTCAATCTCTTCCCCCGCTTCTCCACCTGGTATCCTTAACCAAAAACCGCGCGCCCTAAATAATTCTCAAAATGACACTAGCAATGGTAAACATATGTCAAGATGGCGGTTTTTCTAACATTAGTTTAAATGGGAATTCCAATCGATTTGTGTGTGATTATTTTCAAGTATGTCTCCTTCTTTCTATCAGCCATCGTGATCATGTTTTGTCGAAAGATAACTACACGAAAATATGTCGTGTCAGAAATCTTGACGGAATTTTTAATATGCCACACCCGAACTGAGATCCCCCATTCCCAATATTGCAAACATTAAAATCTCTGACACTGGTTACTCAAAGCAACAATAAAGAGCAGTCGCTCTGGGCTCTCCATGGCGAATTTGTTGGCTCCAGCTGCTGTTATTAGCCAAATTGTTTGTCCAGGGCTGACCCGTTTACTACTTCAAGGAAAAGCGGCAGATTTGTTGTTGTTTACCAGGGATCGTTAGCGAACTGGGAAGGAACAGAGCAGCCAGGTTTAATTGTGTTCCGGGATTGTCTTTAATTAGGATTTTCTTCCAGTAGAATTGTAACCCATCCTTTATTTTCTATAAGATGATAAAACAAAGACAGAGCAATACAATGTTAAAGCGAGTGTAATAGCGATGAAACAAAGCTAGAGCAATACAATGTTAAAGCGAATTTAATTGCTTGATTAATTCAGAATAAATAATTATTATTATTTCTAATACACAAGCATAATCGGAGACAAATTATACACAGTTGGATGTAAGGTGGCACACTGGCTTTAAGTTTGCTTATTCTTCGTCTTCTTTGTACAGTTTCAACTATCAATGGAAATATGTTTACAGACAGCAGCTGCCATAGTTACAGTTTCAACCATCAATGGAAATATATTTACAGACAGCAGCTACCATAGTTACAGTTTCAACCATCAATGGAAATATGTTTACAGACAGCAGCTGTCATAGTTACATATATGAGGGCTTGGGGGTGAGTTGGTTGGGGATCTAGACTCCATTGGAGGATCAAGTTTGACAGAAAGAGAAGCAGCAGTTATTCTTAGGTCTCTGACCGGTATTCAAAGAAAATATTAGAGGAAAGACAGATATAGTAGGGATTAGATGACAGACTTAAAAAAAAAAATTATTTGCATATCCTTTACAGGATGTTGCAATCAACCCTATAATTGTTGACTGTTTGTGAAATGTTTGCAAGTTTACGTTCAGTAACTAGATAACAAATATTTAATACCTTGCTAAAAGATGCTTCAAACAATTCCAAAGCCTGCGGACCAGTGTGAACGGAGTCAGTCTACTTAGACCAAACAATGTGATACGGTAAAGGTTGCTCCACACCCGATGCTGATGTTAGGATGTAAGATGTGTGGTTTCAGATATTCTAGGCCATGATATATTGGGTGGGGTGATCAGTTCCCTTCCTCGTTGTCTTTCCTTCCCAGACGATTTGCACACAATTAATTGTCTGCTGTCCATGTTTATGAGGTTGTGTCGATCACAAAGATGTACTGGTGTGGGACAAAACTCCAATCTCTGCTAGAGCTGAACTCTGACCTCTATCTTAGCAGACAAGTTGCCTAACCACTGAACCACCGCGACCACTAAGACAGAAACTAGACACCATAATAAAAGGTGTTTTTATTAGTCAAGTTTACCTGACTAATAAAATGGTTAGCATCAACTCAATTGTTTACCTGATTAATAAAATGTTAATCTTACCTCATTGGTTTACCTGATTAATAAAATGTTAATCTTACCTCATTTGTGTACCTGATTATTAAAATGTTAATCTTACCTCATTGGTTTACCTGATTAATAAAATGTTAATCTTACCTCATTGGTTTACCTGATTGATAAAACGGTTTGCCTGAACTAACCACTGTGGAATATCTATAGAATGAACTTCTCTTAGTCCCTTCCAGGTAGGTAATGTCAATGTAGTTACTTCAAGGCTCCCCAAATATTTCAGAAATGTTTGAAATCCCACTGACAACACGCCATGTCATAGAGTAAGCGTGGATCTATGTGTTTCTGCGCTTTTGATACAGTTGGACAATTCGTCCAGCAAGTCTGCAGCTGTCATTCTGCAACCCCCCCCCCCCCCACCCCCAATTGCTGTGTGTCTATGACTGGCATCTTAAGTATTATAATCTATTCGTTCGTGGTAACAGCAGAAATAGGTATATGTCTGACCAATGGTAAGGTCAGTGTAAATTGCAGACGCGGAGTAGGAGTTCAATCTCTACGTCTGTCAGTTGGATTTCAATGTTGACTTCTCGTTCAGAAAGCTATGGCAATCTACTGAACGTAATATTGCCGAGGAAACTAACCAGGGCTTGGTGATTATGGCAGCGTCTCACAAAGGTCATGAAGCTTTCAAATATATATCGTCAGTGGCTTAAATAGCAGACAGACGGACGGACGGATGGATAGATGATGGATGAATGAATCGATGAATGGGTTGATAAATGGATGACTGAATGGATGTACTGGTAGGTAGGCGGATGAGTTAGATTGCATGGGCGAAGGAAGGGAGAGAGGAAAGATTCACGACGGATGGACAGATGAATGGCTGGTCGGCGTTGAGACAGACAGACAGACAGACAGACAGACAGACAGACAGACAGACAGACAGGCAGGCAGGCAGGCAGGCAGGCAGGCAGGCAGGCAGGGATCCAGGCAGGCAGGCAGGCAGACAGACAGACAGACAAACAGATGCAGGATAACAAAGAGGTCACGCTAACGGGCAAGCAAACACTGTAAAATAACACATGAAGTACATTTCTTACAACAGACACTGGCCAAACAAGTAACTTAAAACATATAGACAAAGGATTACGTTAAACAAATACATTAATTAAATTTAATTAACGTATGAAAATAGTAATTAAAATTAATTATTACAGTTTAATACAATTCAAATTGTTTCATATTTTTGTGTTCAGTTGGTCTTTCTTCTCCATACATAATAATACAGTAAAATCTGACAGCATCAGAGATCATACACAAATCGTGTGTTTGTTTTTCATCCCACCCCAGACTTTAACTCCTGCAAATTCTGCGCCTCTCCTTTCTTTCTGTCTGGATACCTGGGCTCTCTGTTATCCGCCAGTTTGCTCACGTCAATGGGAACAAATATTTGAACATGTCAAAGAGCGACGGATTAATACGGGGAATAACTCTAAATATGATTGCATTGCTTCCCTTCTGTAAATATCTCTATCAAACTCAGTTTTCCACGAAATCGGTAGGAAGGTAAGTGATTGATCATGGCTAGAGGGATGATTGCAAGACGATCCCGAATGACCTGTGATATGGTCGATTCCGTCGGGTAGTTTGTTTAGTCTAAGAACTAAATAAATGTTAATGTATGTTTAGATTTAAAACCAGGAAATTGTAGAGTGTTTATTACTCGGCAGATTCTTTTGATTTGGGGAAATTCTTAAATGATTGCCCAATCAATCTATGAGCATATAGCTGCATGTCTGCTGCTTTCTATCAGTCCAATCGTCCAGCTGTGCATCCTCTTTCACTTTGAAAATCCCAGATCTGTTTAACTGCATATGTGTCTAATATTATATCTAAACTTAACTGTTTGTCGGCATTCATTCGTGAACAAAAATAGCAGCAACAACATCAATAAAATCAACAAAAATAGCAACAACAATAACAACAGCAGCAGCAAAACCAACAACAGAAACACTGTTAGCAACAATAACAACTATATCTGCAACAACATTAATAACTACAACAATAACAACAACAACAACTATATCAGCATCAACAACAATAACAACAACAATAGCAACAAAAGCAATAAGAACAATAGCAGCAGCAGCAACAACAGCAGCAACAACAGCAGCAACAACAAAAGGAGCAACCACAACAATAGCAACAACCACTTCAGCAACAGTTGTTAATAACACTAACAACAAACACAATAACAATAGCAGCACCAACAATAATAATAACACCATTAAAAGCAATAGCAGCAACAAAACTAATAATAGCAACAACGATAGCATCAAATACCACAAAGACAATAGCAACACCAATAGCAATAGCAACAACCATAACAACAATAGCAACAACCATAACAACAATAGCAACAACCATAACAACAATAGCAACAACAACAACAACGACAATTGTAACAACAATTGTTATAACAACAACAACAACAGCTTTAACAACAACAATAGAAACAACAGCAATAGCAACAACAACAGTAACAACAACAACAATAGCAACGACAACAATAGCAACGACAAAAACAATAACAAAGCAGCAACAACAACAATATTAATGATAATAACAACAGTAACAACAACAACAACAACAGCCAATAGTCACATCAACAACAATAGCCACATCAACACCAATAGCCACATCAACAACAATAGCCACATCAACAACAATAGCCACATCAACAACAATAGCCACATCAACAACAATAGCCACATCAACAACAATAGCCACATCAACAATAATAGCCACATCAACAACAATAGCCACATCAACAACAATAGCCACATCAACAACAATAGCCACATCAACAATAATAGCCACACCAACAACAATAGCCACATTAACAACAATAGCCACATCAACAACAATAGCCACATCAACAACAATAGCCACATCAACACCAATAGCCACATCAACACCAATAGCCACATCAATAACAATAGCCACATCAACACCAATAGCCACATCAACAACAATAGCCACATCAACAACAATAGCCACATCAACAACAATAGCCACATCAAAAACAATAGCCACATCAACAACAATAGCCACATCAACAACAATAGCCACATCAACACCAATAGCCACATCAACACCAATAGCCACATTAACAACAATAGCCACATCAACAACAATAGCCACATCAACAACAATAGCCACATCAACAACAATAGCCGCATCAACAACAATAGCCACAACAACAATAGCCACATCAACAACAATAGCACATCAACAAAAATAGCCACATCAACAACAATAGCCGCATCAACAACAATAGCCACATCAACAATAGCAACACAACGTTTCGCTATATGACGGGGCAGTTTTGAAGAGCCTAGGTGAACATTCTAAACAATCGCCATGCAGTACTCAGGTTCAAGGTTTTCAAGGTCAGTTCTGGACCAGGCACCGACGATCATTGTTCGTCAGTGCCCTCTGTTGTCTGACACTGTAATTAGCCCGATGGAGCTTTAATAACTGGTTATTGTCCTTCTATTTAAGCATACACATCTTTCTTTGCCTTCATATGCTTCTCTCCTTAAAGTATCCAACCCACACCCACCCCACGAAAAAAACATCCCCCACCTTTAGGGTAATTTCTCTGTTTTATCTCTTCGGATGATATACCCCATAATTGTGGTTTTGATAAATATTATTGTAACACTTGCGATTATCAAAACCTCATCATTTGCTGTCTTACCCTAATAGATTCTGAACATTCTTCTAATACAGTGGTTGTCAACCTTTTTTGGCCCGTGCCCCCCTTCACCATATTTTCAGAATGTCATCCCCCCCCCCCTTTCGTATTTCCTACCTAAAAATTTTGCCCGTGCCCCCCTTCACCATATTTTCACAACGTCATTCCCCCCCCCCCCCCCCCCTTTCGTTTTTCCTACCTAAAATTTCCCCCCCCCCCCCTCCCGCTCCTGCCACTACACAGTATGGATGTTCTTCCATCACGAATGATGAGGTCATTCATTCATTACATCTTTTGATTTTATGAAGAACGAATTACTTGCGCTTTAGTTTGGATTATAGTGAGGTAGTGGTTGTGCAACTCCGTCGACCTCCGTCGATCCCAGTATACGTAATAATGGAAGCACATACCAAAACATGTCTAGACGTCCACATAAAACGTGATTTGTGGGTCTACTTACTTTATAAAATGAATTTTAGAAGGTGTGAGACGTACAGAACCGTAAAGTATGAAGGGAAAAAACAATATAAAGTAATCGGTTCTTGTATTAACGCGATCTTGAAATAATCTTCATCCACCCCTGGAAACCCTAAATCCCCCCCCCCCCCCCAGGGGGGAGGGACTCCCCACCGGTTGAGAACCCCTGTTCTTTGAATAACGAAGACACAAACAATAGATTGCACGATTTATTGCCTGGCATATTTCGCTGCATCTCGTCAGGTACATACTGCAGAAATCACACAACTTACGTGAATTAATTAGATAAATCCTTCAAACTGAAATATACACATGTTCGCACAGTAATGTCGATTGTCTACCACGGTAATTTTAAACTGACTAACATATCTTTCTGCTTGCACAAGGACGGCTTACGAAGGTTGATTATTATAGTTTCAGCAAACTTTAACAATTCTGTGCTGCAACTCCAGTCATCAGGTACAGAACCAAACCGATCCCCAGCCCAGCAGTAAAAGAACCTGTAGCTTTGTACGCCAAATCAAAGTGTATTTACCAATTTACATGCAGATGCGAGGATACCTACATAGGTAGAACTGAGCGACAGTTACATTGCAGGGTTTCGGAACACGTTCCGACTTGGGTGGACAAGATACTACACACAGAAGATGGTAGCCTAGGCAGGCCGACACACCGGAACAGTCCTGCTTCATCGGTCGTGAGACATGTGCTCAAGAGTGGTCACGTGCTAAAGAGTGGTCACGTGGTTGAAAGAGACAGTGCCTTCCGTGTGTTGTTCAACACACAAAGTAGTCGATTGTTAAAGTTTCTCAATCAACTAAATCCAGTACATTCCTCTCAATGGCCACATCTCTACTTCCGTCATCACTTTGTTACACATTATCAAATATATTCATGAACGCAGAACAAGGAGCCACTTCTCCTCAGTCCATTAAATCCAGTACATTCCTCTCAATGGCCCTCATTCCTCTCACATCGCTACTTGCCCCAGTTACGTCATCACTTTGTTACACATTATCAAATATATGCATGAACACAGAACAAGGAGACACTTCTCCTCAGTCCACTGCATTCATAACATTTTTCTCAGCAACTACATCTCTTCTGCTTTCAATTTCTTCACCACAATGTTACTCATTGACCAATATATGGATCAATACTGAACAACATATCACTTCTCCTCAGCCCACTTTACTCACAACATTCTTCTAAAAATCCTCACTATCTCTGTATTCACTTTCTTTACCAATTTGATACTCATTGTCCACTATATGGATCAATACAGAGCATTGACCACATGTGACCTTTTAGTAAGCGTTTTGTGTTTGTGGGGATATTTGTGTATTTACACAAAGCTGAAATGCATTCATACGAGAAAATCTGAATATTAAAGAAGTTTGGCTACTAAAGACGATAAAACAATTAAAATTGAATTATTTTGGTCACTTTGAAACATGAAATTTTGGAGAGAACAGTAATGGAGGGGTATATGCCCGGGAAGAGAAGAAGAGGAAGGCGAAAGAGAAGATAGGTATAGGATGAGGTAGAAATCTCCAGATGGGTGCATCGGACGCAGGACATCTTGCTAATGACCGAGAAGTTTTCCGCCAGGTTGTTATTGGAGCGAGGTTCTGCAGAGGACATGCTACTGAATGAATGAATGAATGAATGAATGAATGAATGAATGAATGAATGAATGAATACTAGTGAAAAACCGGCGTCTGTAGCTTGGGGTATAGTGAAAAGAAGTTTCAAAATTCCCCGACTAACCAAATCGAGGGTTTAATATCACTCGTGCGCGATTTGGAAGCAGGTCGCTTTATGTTGATTTTGATGGTAAGAGGCATTGACCGTTAAGAAAGCAATGGTAAACTACTGAACTAAAATTGCTTAGTAGATCACAAACAACCAATAAATGCTGGGGTTGCTTGCAACATCCTGTTAAAGACATTCAACTAATCCTAACTAGTGAAAAAGAACAAAACGTGGAGAGATGTTAGGTCTGCGTTCTGGCTTTCAGCTTCAGCACACGGGACCTTCAACTACAATGTTTACGAACTTTGACAAAAGCCCTGGCTGCAGACACACGACGTCGGTCCTGTCAAATAGACATATACCAGCGCATTAATCAAAGTCTCCACACCGCTTGCCAGCATTGGGAGGCATGTTGGAGACACATATAGATAAATCGTCGGCATGATGAATGGCTTATCTGATGTATTCCATTTGGTCCCTGGCGGAGCGAGAACCCCGAGCTGTATTTTTGATAAAGTAACATTGCTATAAGTCATGGTTTGAGGCCTTAAATAAGAGTAACGTTTGTCACAGGTGAGACATCGACCAACAGGTGATTACTGTAAACGTGAAACTTACATTTAGAAACATCTGTGGGATGCATTTTTCTTATCACAACACGGGGAATAGTTTCAGATAAAATGTTGTCTGCGTACATTAAACGTGCTAGATGCCTCCATTAGCTCGCGCTGTGGAGATCTTGTTCTTCAGATCACAGGCATTCATGTGACTGAACACATATGTCTCCAGTCGCTGTCCTGCTGAATACGCAATGGTTTTCTTTGAAAACTTGCTGCCTGCTACTGTGACAGTAGCTAGCGAAACCGTTAACCGGCTAGACAGTCTGGGTGAAGACTTAATGTTGGCAGCACCTCCATCAGACTAGTTCCCTGCTTGTCCCCCAAATGTTAGCTCATCATGTAGCAGATCAAGTGTTGCATGCTGCTCTCATCAAGGCCCACTGACATAATGATCATTCGTTTGCCAGTTTCTCTGCCACATGCATTGTCAAGCCCATAATGAAGGGCAGTATGGCAGAATGGATAAGAGCGCTCGCTCTTAAACTTCCGCTGTGTTGATGCTGAGGTAGCGGGTTCAACCCCTACACCGGTCATTTGGACTAAAATGTTGACGTCTCTTCCTTGGCTTGGGGACGTAACTTACAAGTACCTCAGAAGTCGGAGTGGGTTCACCTGATGGCGAGCGATGCTGAAAATAAGAAAAGCTAATACTACATGCAAAAATCAGTCTAGTGCACTAGAAGTAGTAGCACCTTTATGGACTACTCATGGTTCAAAGGAAACGAAAGTAAGACAAACAAGCAAGCAAAAAATACGCTAAATGTTGCTCTCATCACAGCCCGCGAAAAGATTATCAAATCTTTGCCAGTTCCCCGGCCTCATGTCAGGGCCAACGTTTCGTCAATGTCCCGTGTACAGCATCTTCAGGCTGGTCGACGCTAACTCTTCCAGAAACCACGACTTCCGTCACTGATATTTCCAAGCTGCCGTGGCGTTCAATGTGGCTCAAGTATGTCAGTTTCTGAGTCATGATGCTGTCCGTCAGCCAGCCTTCTTCAATGCTCAAATGTTGCAGTCTGTGATTATTTTTCTTTATCTTGGCCCACAGCATTCTAAGACATTTTCTGTAACATTTAAGTTAAAAACAATACCATGACTTTCAATTTTAATGATTTCAAAATAGTCCATGACTCCAGTTCTTATGTTGTCATGGGAAAGACGCAGGTTCTCAAACATGTCACTCTAATTTGTTTGCCCATGCTGTGCCATAGACTCTTGATACCTTAACTACCAGACATACTAGCTCTATTCGCAAGACTAATAGAGACGCCACTGTACTCATGGAGTGCAGAGAGAATACCACGTCCATCTGAAACGACATATGGATTTTTACAAATTGGCTGCTATTTGCTTCTTCCTGGTTGTGGAATTTGGTGCAGGTTTTTCTTTCTGGTTGATATACAGTTACTGTTAAAGTCGTCATCATATGATGCCGTTGCCATATCCACAATGAAGGTCGGTTATAATGAGCCTCATTTATTTGCCTTCCCGCTTTTTCACGGAGCACTCAAACACTCTTCTCTAAGTTAATCATTTCCATTTGTCAAACTAAATATCTACCTCTTACACGCTTCTCCCCCACTCAACTCCCAGCATTCCCTCTGCTCACTGGATTAAATTCTGTTGACAATGAAATGTCTCAAACTCGTGGATGATACAGTGTGAACCCAGGCCTAATCCATGACCTGGTCACATCTTAATATGCCTTTCCGCAGATGTGAAGTTCCAGTACCGCTCTGGTACACTCCGTGGGACTATAAAGTTGGAGAGAGGAAAGAGAGATTACGTGGAAATAGTACTTCGGGGCAGTTTAGTTTTAGTTTAGTTTAATCGACTGATCATCATCACAGCACACGGATGTAACCCATAAGTGCTCCGTTCGACTCTTAACTCAAGCCTGAGTCCGGAGAATCTCAGTTCAGCGCACGAACTCCGTAGCACCGGCAAGGCTCCTGAAATACTTTGGGTAGATCTTTAATTCGAAATTTTGCCCAGGCAGCGCCATTTGGCAACTCTATTTCAATTGACAACTGCCAAGGGATTTTTTATGTGCGCAACAATACACACGGGCGTCAGGACAAGATCATAATGAAGGTCTCTTCTACAACATCTTCGATAGATGCAGGTCTCTTTCAGGGTTAAAACCACATCAACGTCAATGCATCGACATTAGTTCTCCAGAGGTTTAATCAGCCCCACCAGCACATCTTTTAGTGAGATGTATCTCGTGAAACAGGCTGAAAACATCTAATGGCAGTGGAGATGTGGTTTCTGGGGGAAATGCAAAGAATACCATGGGCAGAGAGAAAAACCATGAGCAAGTCCTACAAGAAGCAAATGAGAACGGCAAACCGATTAGAGAAATTAGACGTAAAGAGTCAACAGTTTTTGGATGGGTTATAAGAAGAAATAAATTAAAGAACTTGGTTACAACTGGTAAGATTGAGGGGGATAAGAACAAGGGGAAGGCAGAGAAGTAAATATTTGGCTGAAATAGCCATCTGGTATATTCGAGACATGGACCGGAGCTGATCCAAGACTCTGATAATTGTGTGACGTGACGAAACATGACCGCCCACTCTTATCGGCATGGCACATGATGATGATCTCATGACATGGTTGACGTATTTGACTTTCCTTAAATTTGTTGTAATGAAATATTTGAAGTTATTGAATTACCTTGCATCTGTTATCGTGCGGTATGTAGTACGTTAATTGCCTCTTTTTCTTTTTTTTTTGCATATCCTGTTACAGGACATTGCAGTCAACACCAGCATCTTTCAACCGATTGTCTTGACAGGATTACGCTCAGTAGTTTGACATTGCTTTCTGAGCGACCGGCTCACATACCTGGTAAGTCACCAACACGGCGCTAACCGCTACCGATTCTCGCGCAGTTACGTTCCTTATGTGGATATACTGGATTGCGGAGAAAGTCGTTAAATAGGTCAGGGAGATCGGCGTTAATTGTCTTACGCTTGTTAATAAGAAATGTTTGACCTTTGTTGTCCTGAAATCTCTGTTGTCCTGAAATGGCAGGTGTAATTGTATTGCTCTACGTATGTTGTCATATTGTCATGACACACCTGCAGTTCTTGAATTGCCTTATTTGGTTGTCATGAAATGTCCGAAGTACTTGAATTGCGTTACCTGTCAGGAAATGCAAAAAGATCTTGAATTTCCTTATCTTTGTTCTCATTCCTTCATATTTTCTTAATGGCCGAATAGCAGTAGTGTGGCTTAAAGATTACCACCCTTGCCTCTGGCTCGTGCAGACCTACATTTTGGAGTTATTAAGAGGTGAAATTCACAAACAACTAAGGGACAAACAGGTAGGCTTCCGACGAAACACTCTTCACTGACCAGTTGACCATATTAGACATAATAATTATCATGGAAAGGCCTTTGAAAGATTCAATACGGGATCACTTTGGAAACTAAAGAAGCATTGTGGCAGGCAATCGTTATTTACTGTGCGTTCGCAACAATTGTCTCAGAAACCACATCTTTTTGTCTTTAAGCTCTACTTAATTTGTTCGTTCAAACTTAAAGTTTCACTAGCAGTACAGCAGAGCAGTTTATGTACAAGATTTCAGTACTCTCTTTCTTATAACTAATGATACTACTAACGTATTACATCAGATACTCTTCACCTTCTGAAATGCAGCTCATGCAGCACAGATTCTGCCCTTGGGAGACGAGAACCTGCAGGTCCGAGGCCCATGGGTTCGTATCAGCACCTGGACGGATTTGTAAAATTGACCTGAGCTCCCAGGTCGACCTAGTTTACAATAGGTACCGGAAAATGTCTTAGGAAGCCGGGTTTGGACGATACTGACCAGATCACCCACCGAGTGCCCTTTGGTATATAGACATATGTGCCTAGTACCACATACCCAATGAGACTGAGATGGGTGAAGGGTCTTTTAATTATATGTATTCTGCTTGTTATCTCTGTCACACGTCTTTTATTTGATGTTATAACAACCCCTAGATAATTGCATTTATTGACTTGGCTAAGCATTCTTCATAACTTCTACCATGTTATCACATTTTGGTATTATCGTTTTTCTTTGATTTATCCACTGTTTTCGTAGACGTTATATCTATTTCTTTGATCTAACCACTCTTTTCGCAGACGTTGTATCCATTTCTTTGATCTAACCACTCTTTTTGCAGACGTTGTATCCATTTATTTGATCTAACCATGCTTTTCGCTGACGTTGTAGGAGGGGAAGTCAATAAAATAGCTACAAATGGCTGTAGAAAAATAATTAAATATGATAACAACTTGAAACCAGTTTATTTTTATACATACATTGTCTCTTTATTTCTCACCATATTTTCCAGCAACATTGATGCACTTATCCCATCGTTTTATCAGTCCTCACAAACCCGCTGCATAGAACTACGTACTCTGTTTTCTAAACCACGTTGTCACTTCACATTCAACTTCGGCGTCATTCGCGAAATGTATCCCGCCAAGGTGAGTTTTCAGTGTTTATGCTGACAAATGTTTGTTCCATAAAGCGGTGCATAGCTGGGAAGAAAAAGTTACGAGAGCGAGTCAATAAGTAAGTCACACAGTTCTGTGGGATGGCAGGTAAATGAAAACAAAGCACGCATTTCAATGCAGGGGGTTTGGGAGGACTGATAAAACGATGGGATAAGTGCATCAATGTATGTATAAAAATAAACTCGTTTCACGTTGTTATCATATTTAGTTATATTTTTACAGCCATTTGTGGCTTACGTATTAACTTACCCTCGTATATATATTTCTTTGATCTAATCACTGTTTTTGCAGATGTTGTAATTATTTCTTTGATCTTACCACTGTTTTCGAAGATGTTGTATACCTGACCCGGTTAACAAATGACCACAGAAGTCGGATGTGTCGGCCGAAAGGTTCAAATATCGCAGCTTTGCTGTTATCAGGCTGTCATATATTTTTGAAGGGAGTGGGAGATCACTGTAGTGCATGCCCCATTTCTAAACAAAGAAGTTTGGCCCCATCCTCTTCTATCTTCAATAACCCCAGATTATGACCCTCGAGTTATCTGCAGGCCTCGTCTTATTAATTTAGTCTAGGAGATATAGATTATGGCCCTGGTGAGAATAGTAATTACTAACTGGGAATCTGCCCCTTCTCCAAGGATTCTTTTAGCTCTTGAGCCCCCCTTTTGTTTATCAAATCTGAGGAAAGTCTGGAGAATTCTCTCAGCCTGATTTATATTAAGAAAGCATGGATGTTGAGCAGTTGATGGACCGTGAGTCTCTCCCAATTTAATATTCCTTCATGAGTTAATTTGTTTTTAAACAATTAAACACATAAACAATCACAATAGATCTTGACAACTTGGTGTACACACATAAGATGGTGAATCACAGATAGGTTGAACTAAGAAATCAACATAAGATCAGTGACAGTTAATTATTTATTGAATGGGCCTGTGTCTTCTGGCCTGGTAAATACACTTTCTCTTGTGGGTTGCACAAGATAAATTAGAAAAATGCATATAGGATCAATGTCGCAGACCATCACCAAATAAGCATCAATACATGAGATGTCAATAAGAGTGGAAACATGGTATACATTTGAATGTTGTACATGCTAAGTGTGAAGATGATGAATCTACATTAAGGTATCAGTTCTTGAAAAACTGAGTGTTGTGTGTTTTCTTTCTAACAGAGAGATACCCTTATGATTTGGAGGATTAGGATAGGCCTGGGTCCATTGACTGATGGATCCACTTCCGGTCTGCCCGTGTAGCTCCTCAGAAGGCCTCCCCATACTCTGCTCATGGCCAAGTCATCCTCCATCTCAAGTGTGGTTCATCTCTTTCTCTCTGTGGTCTGGTTTGGTTGTTGGCCAGTTGGTTGCCAGTTGGATGCCCATTGGTTGCCAATGGGTTGCCACCAAGATTTCACTGTGTAAGATTCACATAAACATATACAATCTTCCAAATACAATATTCTAGAAGTAGGTCGGAAGAACCTAAATTCCTGAAGTAGGAACTAGTCCCCCCCCCCTCTCTCTCCTCTTTTCTCTAATCTAGTGTTGGGTCAATGTGGGGTGGTCAGAGTTTATCACACTGTGTACCCCTTGTCTCAGTTGGTTCCTGCTGTATGTAAGTTCTCATTGGACCTGGGGTCAGTGAGACGTGTACAGTAAGACAGTGACAAGAGTGAGGAGGTGTCAAGATGTATGTAAATAAATGACATACATTTATAACATTTCTATTACTCAATTGGGTTTGTAGTGTGTATAAATGATTCTCTGTGTTTTCCCAATTAACCAACTTCTTCTTCTTCTTTATATAATAACTCCTTTCCCATTATCTGTTGTTGTTGTGTTGAGTGTTGGGTGGTGTGGTGTTGGGTGGTGTGGGTTGTGTTATTAAGTTGTGTTGAGTAATGAGTTAAGTCAACTTCTGGTGGTGGAGTTCCGCGAAACACAACTTTTCTGATGTAATGCAGTTCATAAGTGCCCTTATCTAATTAAAATCTGACATAAATATAAATATTTATTCCATCAAACCCTATTTATTCAATAGATGAAGGAGAAAGGGAAGATTTGATTTCTCTTTCAGCTTTCTAAATTGAAAATAGACATAGATAAGTCTGTTTTAGATCAAGGCACTCATTCTAGTACACGAACTGTCATTTTAGCTGTAGATAGTGATAGCATTTTTAGCAGTGTTTCTGATGAAAGGCACAGGATTGCTTTAGAATCATCACTTCGTACAGTTGTCCAGAATAGAATGTAGTAGTAGTATGCACTTCTTAAAGTTAATAATTATCTTTAAGAATATCAGAGATGGCAGTATTCGAAGAGAGTATTAGAGTGACAGTTTGCTCCGGAATCGGCTCTGCGTCGTCAGAATCTACAGTCGAGCATTTTTCACTTCAGAGGTTTTAATTTATAATAATACATTTCAATTGACATTACAACACTGGATACCCTTCCTTGTCACTGGCTACATCTGGTCATCAGTTTAATCAAAGGAGTAACAATCTTACCTCGGATCTAGACATTCTGCCGTCCCTATTTGAAAATCGGTCACACTAGCTTTCACGTCTGTTCATCAGGCAGTTTGCAGAAAGAGTGCGCGATTAACATATTCTAAGCGGGTTTTCGAATGGAGGCGTTGTCACGTGTCTGTTCTTATCCAATGATCTCCTGAGTTTGGGCTGATTAAATGTTTCCTAGAATTGACGTCATCTGTCACTTGTTCCAGTTTCAGTTTTGATGTTGCGTTAGTTTTTAAGGTTTGGTTTCAGTTTGCGTTGGTGTAGTCAATTGGTTTATATTTTCCCCTCTCTTTGGCGTGCATTCTTGTCAACTGAATAATGGTGGTTAGCGGTTATGCCACACAGGCATAACGCAATTACGTCCAAAAAATATTCCGGATGAAAGCAGAAGAAGAAGGAGTGTTCCTGCGAAGTCTCTGGCACCTCATCTTCCGACCCTGTGCTAATGAATTAATCCTGTCATAGGAGGATTGAATCAGGACCGTTGGGATATTAAACCTGAGCATTATATGCTACGCTATCACGATTGTCATTATACATACATATACTTAAAACGAAACCGGCGTTGTGGCTTAGGGGATAGTTAGACGTCATCATCATCCAGTGCCTTGTCGTCTGACGTGGGCGATCATGCCTCTCCACAAATTACGATCTCCGACAGCATGGATCAATTCGTGTGATGAATCCCTTCCGTGCCATGATAAAAGACTGTCAGGAATCTTCTCCCGCTGTCTTCCTTTATCTCTCTTTCCCCAAATCTTTCTGGTTGTCACAACATGTCCCAGTTTCTGTCTTCTCACAACGTGGCCAAGAGACGATGACTGCCTCTTTCTGATGTTTGTGTTTGGGTCTTTACGACCCAACTTCCCTTAAAACGTCTTGATTACTCATTTTGGCTGCCCAATTAATTTTCAGCAATGTTCATTCTCCAAGGCTTCCGAGGAGTTGTTCGCCTGTTTACTAATTGTCCATGATTCGCAGCCGTATGTTAGAATTGCTTACATGTAACATGCAATAACTCTTTTTTTCCACCTTTCAAGGACAGTGACTTATTGAACAAAACGTTCTTCATTTGATAGAATGCGGTAGTTAGACGTGCAGTTTAATCATTTCCTGTCATACCGGGTCGAGGGTTTGAAATAATCTGTGGGAGATTTGAAAGGAACTCGATGTGTGTTGATTTCGTTGGTATGAGGCGTTAGCCGTTCAGAAAGCAATGGCAAACTGATGAACTAACATCGCCTAGTAAATCACAAACAGGCAATAAATACTGGGGTTGACTGCAACGTCCTGAAAATGACATGCAACCAGCGTTACGTTAAAAACCAAACACACACTTCAATGCATCGTTTTGCCTTAACAGACAAAAGAAGGCATTAACGACCATATCATGAGAAGTAGAAACTAATCCATCATGGCAGCGATCAAGCTGAGCGCCCAGAACACCAACCAACAGCAACACTAAGCACAATTCACATTTGTTGACCAAATTCGTTAAAAGTAATTTTGTTTCAGCTTCGGAAGAAGCACCGTCTCATCAAATGGGTCCAATTTCGTCAGCGTTATTCGCAATTAGACTTTACTAATAGATAACTCCAGGAAAGAATGGTTAATAGTCACCGTGGGTTTTTGGTTTCTGCCACTGGCTGTTGATATTTGGGTAAGTTGCCGGCTTCGTGGCTTAGAGGTTATGACTTTTCTCCGTAATCTCGTATACTCTCGTCGGTATTGTGATGACGGTGAGAATCAGCAGTGGTTCGAATCGCATCGGTAACTTACAGGGTATGTGAGCCGGCCGCTCAGAAAGCAATGGCAAACTACTGAGCGTAATCTTGCCAAAGAAATCAACATACAGCTGAAAGATGCTGGTGTTGACAGCAATGTCCTGTAAAGGATATGCTTAATAAAAAAAATTACTGTCTTTAGGATGTTGCGACACCAACTGGCGTCTTTCAGGTTTATTTAAACCCTATCTCTGACACTATAATTTAAACATATTAGCACATAATTATTATGTCCCTGTTTGCCTGTCTGCATGGTTGTCTGTTTGTTTTTTTCTGTCTAACTGCCGTCTGTTTGTCTGCATGTCTGCTGCCTGCTTCTTTGTATGCCTGTGTTCGTCTGTACATTGTATGCAATAGAAATATTTTCTCACTTGAACCAATGGCAGATGCTTCTTTCCTAACTCCGTGTAATGTTTTGATTAAAACAAAAATAAATTATTATATCATTATCCTGTAACGTAAATTATAACTTTTCATAATTTATTTCGGTCTCTCTCCCCCCCCCCCCCCCCCCACACACACACACTCTCTCTCTCTCTCCTCTCCTCTTCTTTCTCTTCTCCTGTCCCTTTCTGTCTATTCCTGTGCGTATCTACCTTCATGACCTTCTGTCATCCTGCGTGCCCACCTGTATGCCTGTGTATGTCTCTCTTTCAATGTCTGTCTGCCTACCTGCCTTCCTATCTGTCTCTCTGCCTATTTGTCTCTTTTAGTCTTTCTCCCAGTGTATGTCTGTCTACCCGCCTGTCTAGCTGTCTGTCAATTAATCAGTGTGTCTGTTTACTTGCCTGAATGTCTGTCTACTCTGGTCAAATGAAAATGTAAATGTTTGCACGAAGAGAAATACATGCTGAAACCTGGCAATAGGAAGAAGTGATAGTGGGTGCTTCAACGACCATCTAGATGTGATTAGAGACAGAAAGAACAGCTGATAGTGTTAACATTTAACATTATTCATTAACAAAAAATAAGAAGAAGAACAGGGATGAAAGGAGGAGGAGGAGGAGGAGGAGGAAGATGATGAGAAAGAGCAGGAAAAGAAAGAGCAGGAGACAGTGGTGGCGGAGGAGGATCAGGATGAGGAGAAGGAGGAGGAGAAGAAGAAGGGGGTGATGGTGAAGGAGGAGGAGGAGAAAGACCAGTTCACACAGTCTGGAAAACAAAGCAGCTAATCATAGCTCTAAATTAAAAAGGATGATGTAAAAGCAACACATGACAACATATTATAGTCAGTGTATTTCAGCATACACATGAAGCAGAATTTGGAATGATGTGATTGCGAGTGTCAATCATGACAACTGATTTCCAGCCATATGTTAACAAACAAGAGTAAACATTTCGAGAACATGGATATTTCACGGGGCAACTTAAGAATGTTGTCAATTACAGACAAATTCACAATCACTTCAGATGAAAATAGGGACTTGCGAACTTAATGTTAATCAACATTTTTAGAATACAGTTTTTCCTGTTTTGGTTTTGTTATTAGTTCGCTCGTTTTGAACCCAAGCGTAGTCCATACACGTGCTACTACCACGTTTCCCCGAAATAACGCCCTAACCTTATAATAAGCTCTAACACGATTTTTAGGATGCTTTTAATATAAGACCTATCCTTAAAATAAACCCTATTTAAGATCTTCAGCTAAAATGATGTTATTAAACGTGCACTTGCAATCAAGTACTTTGTTGATGGCATCTACTTTTCTCAAAACCAAATCTGTAACATGGTTGCCATGGATGAAACTGCAGTGTTTATGGGATCTATGATCTCAAACAATTGATCAGGCAGAATTCGGGATTTGAAGAGTTATGACGATGTTTCAGAAGAAGATGACATGACTAAATTTGAATAAATGTAGAATTTTAGACATGAATAAATTTAGGTTTTTGTATCTGGAAAAACAAAACAAAACAAAAAAAATTCCCCCCCCCCCCCCCCCGATAACAAGCCCTAGTGCTTTTTTTAAAGCTAAAATGTATATAAGACCCGGTCTTATTTTCGGATAAACACAGTACTTCTTGTGCACCGAATTGATTTTTAAGTGCGGATTAGCTTTTCCTGTTACCAGTATCCATATCATCAGGCAATTTCTGCGGTACATGTAATATTAACACACACACAAATAATAATGTAGTTGCATGTCCTTCACAGGACGTGGCAGTCAACCCCAACATTTTTACTGTTCGTGAATCCTGGACATATTTTTACATTCAGTATTTTGCCATTTCTTTCTGAACGACCGGCACCTATACCTTTTTCGAAAAACCAGCACCTCTGTGTTTCGAACACGGGTATACAGGCTCAGAAATTGCGTTCGCAAGACCTTAGCCACGGCGACCGGCTTACATGTAATATACGTCTCTAAACAGGACAAAATGTCAACATTTTAGTCCAACTGACAGCTGTTGGGGTTTAACCCGCTATACTTCGGCATCAGTACGAGGAAAGTATAAGAGCCAGCGCCCTTATTCATTGAGCGATGCTGACTTCGTAGAATACAGATGATCAAGAAAAAAGAAAATTGGCATTGTTACAAGAAACGAACATGGAATCTAATAAAACTGACTTGCAAACAACATCACAGATTGGGAGGTATAATATCGGTGCCATGTTAAACGTTACAGTGAGTTGGAGAGAACAATAATGGACACACTGATTCCAGAAAGAAGATCTAGGGGTCGATCAACACGGCTGTGGACACCGGACGTTCAGGACACCCTCAACATGGAAGTGGAGCCGCGGCAGCGTAACGGCTAGACGTTCGGCTGCCCACCCGCTGGTGACAGGTTCCATCCGCATAGAGGGTGGGTTGTCATTTTTAAAGCATTGAACTAACAAGAGCGCTATAAAATGTCCTGTAGGACTTGTACGGCGGGTGATACTTACTGGGAAGTTAATGCGGCCGACATGATGCTGCAAATATCACCAACAGAATGCCCATTGATGTGTCAGAGAATCGCAGACAAGTATGGCTTGGTACGTTGTTCAAACCCATTGCCACAACATTGCTTTATTCAATATAATGGCCAGTGAATTGAAATGAGTGAGAGGTCGGCATGGTGAATGAATAAGAGCGGTCGTTCTTAAACTTCCGGTGTGCTGATGCTGAGGTAGCGGGCTACACCCCTACATAGCAGTTGGACTAAAATGTTGACTTCTCGTCCTTGACTTGGGGACGTACATTTAAAGTAATCTGAAGTCGGAGTGGGTTCGCCTTGTAGCGAGGGATACTGATAACAGAGATAGCTAATCGACACTCAAAGGTCAGTCCAGCGCACTAGAATCAACGAAGTCCAGTGCACTAGAAATAGCGGCACGTGTGTAGACTACGCTTGAGTTCAAAGCTAGTTCAATGAGAGTCTGAGAAGGTTAACCCGGTCAACAAATGTCCGCAGAAGTCGGATGTGTCGGCCTAACGGCGCAAGAACGCAGCTCTGCTGTAAACAGGCACAGCTCAATCACGTCCGGAAAAGAAAAAAAAACTCCGAATGAACGCAGAAGCAGAAGAAGAAGAAGAAGAAGAAGAGAAGAAGAAGAAGAAGAAGAAGAAGAAGACGAAGAAGAAGAAGAAGAAGAAGAAGAAGAAGAAGAAGAAGAAGAAGAAGAAGAAGAAGAAGAAGAAGAAGAAGAAGAAGAAGAAGAAGAAGAAGAAGAAGAAGAAGAAGAAGAAGAAGAAGAAGAAGAAGAAGAAGTTCAATGAGAGTCTGAGAAGAGGACGAGCTGATATTAATTGGCTTTGGCCGTTGATGAAGAAAAGCCGCGGGGCGTAAGATCATCAGTGTGGGTAATGAGATGTAGAAAGGAAACATACATCTAAAGAAAATGCCTACTTACTACTATGCATTGCCAGAAGTGAGATTGAGGTGAATTGGACACTATTAACTGATTCAGTGCTGAAGGATAAAATATCACCAAATATGACCTCCATTTTGGACAGAAGGACGATATATTGCCATACTAGGGTCATCGTGTTATTTGTTGTGTTTCGCGGTATCTTCCGCAATTTCAATGCTCATTGAACGGAAATGTACATTATAATACTTGTTGATTGGATTGTTTGCCATGTTTGGTCTGGACCTACTTTTTCTTTGGCACTGAATCAGTTAAGGCAAGGGTGGTAACTTTAGTGAAAGAGAGCTACAATCTGGGACATACTTTCAAACTTCCAAACGTGTTGGGTGGGACACTAAAAGGCGGACACAACCCAAAGTGAGAGATGATCAACTTGCTCTATTGTGGGTGCGGTTAAAAAGTTGAAAATTTATTTGTCTATCATTTACAGGACGCTGCAATCCAACCCAACATGTATTAGCTGTTTGTAATTGTCACGGACATTTTGCGTTCAGTAATTTGTCTATGGGGGATAAAGGATAAAAAAGAGTATTTTTGTCATTGCTTTCTGAATAACCGACGCTCATACAATTGTTTAAACCAAAGCAAGATGGTCGGCTTCCAAATTGCCCGGTATAAAGGATTGTGAAACTGCATTCACTGGCCCCAAGTCACAGACTCCGAAAGGTAGGATTACTGAAATTCATAGTCGGAGTTGTACACTATTCATAGGTTGGCAAAACCTTGTCACAGATAGACTAATTAGTAGGCGTGAGTTGATATCTCATCACTCGGAAATGTCCTTGCGTGATCCGTCCTCATCTTCAACAGCCAACGACGAGTCGCGATACTAATGGCACCAGTTGTGGTCTGGTTGTGCGTCCGTCCGGCCTTTCCTCGGACTACTAAGTATTGGCCTCTAGTTACTCCCTGCAGCTTCATGTTTTATAGGCCATAATAATTTATCTGTTCTGCTACAGTGCATACGTGATCCCATGGTGTTTGTCCATCAAGAATGATGATGTCCATTCATTTCATCCAGTGGGGTTGAAAGTTTAGAGCCGTGAGTTATAAGATGGCTGGTAAGACCTATTTTCGCTCGAAATGTTCTTTGACAATGTGGGCAAAGAATGCTTAGCGTTCTAGGACGAATCTCCTGCAGTAGGTTTTTTATTTTAATTTTGCCCAGTCTTTTGTGTTTCTTTGCTCTTACAGCCCTCTTTGCATCGCAAGTGATTACACCCTTGCGTAATGATTACACTACGAATTGTCGTCCTTTGGCCGCATTCTCACAAATGTCGTAATGAATTCCAAAAGGCTTTTAGTGAGATCTTCAGAGTGTCTTTAAAGCGTTTCCTCTGGCAGCCCTGGGAGCGTTTACCACAACGCAGCTCGCCGTAAAAGAATTTGTTTAGGGAGCCTGTGATCTGGCAAGCGTGTCTGATTCGTCATTATAGTGTGGATACTGGGCATGGACGCTCTTTCTAAGACTTCAGAGTCTGGGATCTTGTTTTGCCATTTAATCTTCAATAGCTTCCTAAGGCAGACTGTGTGGAAGTGGCTTAATTTCCTGGCGTGTCGCTGGTAAACAGCTCCAGGTTTCACAAGCATTTACGTGATCCCATAGGTCCATGAACACAGCTAGCCTATCATGCACCAATACCCCACAGGCCTGCTCCTGATCCAGACAATCTGTCCGCTCGCTCGTTTCCCACCAGGCTAAGAAATGGTGCCTGGAATCATACGACTGTAGGCAAGTGTAGGGTAATCGGTGGAATAATGGTTAGAGGTGTTGAGCTGGGACAATGCCCTCTACAACATACGATCTTTGCGTCAGACTACCCATCACCCCCTTATCCACATCATTTAACAATATATCTTGCCTTTTTGTAGACTTGACAACGCAAGTTATGCTGAAGGAAGGCATGTTAGACAGTCTGAGGGGGATAAAGTACTGTCGCTTGAAACAGTGGATAGACCTCTTCTTTGGAATTTCTCCCGTACTTGGTGATATTAATCATCATCATCAGAAGTCTTTTTTTTTTAAATTTGCTTGGAATGAACTCAAGAATATACCATACACTTGCATTGGACTGGTTTATGCGTTTATCTTTCCCTATTACCTAATGTCCCTCGCCATCAGGCGAACCCACTTCGGCTTCTGGGGTACTTGTAATTTACATCCCCACGTCAAGAACTAGAAGTCAACATTCTAGTTCAACTGACCGGTGCAGGGTATTTTCCCGCTACCTTCGGTATCAGCATAGCAGGAAGTTTAAGAGGGAGTGCTCTTATCCATTCTGCCATGCTGATTTCCATTACAAGCAGTAGATTTTCCGATGATGCATCCTTTTGCTGCTCTCCTAACTAATGTATATATCCACTTTTGGTAACATGGCTGAGAAACGAAGGATGTTTCTTGTTCGAAATTGCTCACTGTTTGCCAATAAATTTTACATTGTCTTATTATATTTAATGTATCTTGATGACACAAGGTTATGACCAAGTCACGAGTTCCATCTGTATTGCTTCTAAAATAACAAGTTCTAATATCGTGGATTTCTTCTTTATTAGTACCATTTGTCTGCATTTGTTCCAGGCTATCTCACAATTGCCCCACATCTCAAATGTTTCCAGCCGTTTCCAAGCGACTTGTGTTGATGATTCCTGTTCATTAGATATGGAGCGTTATCTACCAATTTCATGTGGGAATTGTTCTTATTTTACATATTTGAATCGTCACCATCATGTGCCATGCCGGTAAGCGTGGGCGGTCATGTTTCACCATCTTATACTGTCACCACAGAGTCGTAGACTCTCCGTGTTCTCTCCTCGACCATGCCATGTGGTCGATCCATCCAGATGTTTACTTCTCTGTTCTCCTTGTTCTTTTCTAGTCATTCTTGCCAGTTGACACCAGTTCACTAGTGTATTTCTTCTCATAACGTGCACAAAGAAATTTGACTGTCTACGTGCATATTTAAATAGCTAAGTGTATGAGTGTCAGTATTTTTACTTTTCTGGAGCACATTCGTCTTGCCATTGCAAGTCCCAAGTGGAATGTCTCACGTCGTGGACTTCCTGTACACTTTCGTCCAGAAAGACACATTTGAAGACATCTTCGATATTATGGCGGGTGCATTAGTGAAGTCGTTACGGGGGCTACAGTCATAAGTTCATCAGTGCGGTCGGACGAGAATTCAACGTCTGGGTTCGTCTACCGCTAAAGTGAGGGACATCTTGGCCACCCTTTCCCCGTGCATTCAGACCTACAGAATGTGATGCTCCTAGCATATCACAGATGTATAGCGGGTTTCTGCTTCCGGAACTCCTTTTCTTCATGCCCACCCCCTATAGCCTACACAACCACATCTACACACCTCCCCCCACACACACACAACCACATCCACACACCTTCTCCACCCACACACACACACTCCCGATACTATGTCCTTCATTGGATTGCATAAACTTCCGGTTGAGTTCTTCATATTGACATTTTCCTTCATAATGTGTATTGTTCTACCACATCAATTGCTGAAGATTGTGGATAATTTCTTTCAGGAAATTGTGGAGCAGGAATTATTAAATCATATTATTCAAAGACTTAGAATAGTTATTGTAGATATGGTATAGATAAGGAATCAGAAGGATGTACATAACACCCCCCCCCCCCCATGCAACAATGCTGACAGGTTAAGCAATGAAGCCACGTATCCACATCCAGAAAAGACATTAGTCATGTTTGATGGTCTTATACAACAAGAGATTCTGGGCATGATTTTAACAACCGGGTATATGTGTGGTGTTAGAAACAGTTGTCGACAGAGAGAGGAAAGGCTGAATATTTTGACAGTTTTACAGAAGAAGATGATGATCGCAATTATCACGAACACTGAGAACAGATGCTGCTGAAAGAAGAAAACAAATGATTCCCTGCGCTACACCGAATGACGCATGATAATGGTGATGAATTCACGGGGCTGCGTGTCCAGGTTCACCGAGAGTCTGTAGTAGTCTTTAAAACAAAAGAAACTTGTCTCAAATCAGGAACCGGCTATAGGGTATGTGACGTAATAGGGTCATTACATGCTGCAGTTCTGAATGCACGGGGAATTGGGTGGCCAGTCTGTGCCTCTAGGAAAAGGTAGTCAGTCTGTTCCTGTTTAAATATAACGGAAGACATAGCGAACGATTAAACATATTTCATGTCACTAAACCTAGGATAGGCTTATATAACATAAGTTCAGCGTACTTCTACCGATAAGTTGTGGAACAATCTTCCACAAGAAATCAAAGACACCACCAATCACTATACATATAGTCGCAACCTGTTTGAACACTATATGAGTACAGACTATATGTCCCCTAAAAACATAAAAATAAAAATTACGTCAAACGACAACTAGAATAATAAACATTCTTATATGTATAGTACGTTACATCTTCCTTAGGTAATTTATAATGGCCATGTTAAAACTTGCTTTAGTGAGTCATGTATTATTGATTATTTCCCATGCAATGTAATGCATATTGTTCCGTTGTTATCTAAGATTAGCTTCATAAATGATGTATGAATGAAATAAAGTATGAGAGGAAAGACATAAGAATGGCAAAATGTTAGACGAGCCTGCGTGCCCAATTCTTAACTTTTTTGAAAATAAGGTTTCTTTTTCGTTCGTTCGTTCGTTCGTTCTAATGACATGACGACGATGGCAGTAGTCAAGCTTTTGTTCTACTCCGCTCATGACAATATCAACATAGTTTCCTATCAACTAGACTAAAATGCCCGCAATAGTATTCTGAGGTTGCGTGCATTATCCAGTACACAGGGGATTCCAGCAAGAAGCAGTAACTAAATCACGAAACATTCTGGGAGACTACAGCGAGTAGTAGTTGCCTTCCATTCGATGTTAATGAGAAAATGGGCTGCAGTGACAGGGAACTGGTGCCGTGATTCATAGGTTGAACAACTTACCTTTGTTCAATTACACCTTTCGCCAATTACCGTCGCCGAGTATATCCTTTCTGGGTGTAACAAGCTGGCTGAGATGTGCGGTAATGAAGAGAGATTACTTGTGTTTCCTGAACTTTACCTCCGATCTACCAATCACCTGGGGACGTTTTTGTAGGAGAGATAATTGAAATGAAAGTGCACACAGCACAGTGTTCTCTCTAAGATATGGAGTGCTGTGAGGAAATACTGTACTAGGAAATACTCTACATATTCCAATCCAATCTAATAAAATCTTTGAAGGAATAGATATTTAGGCCAACTTCGACTGTCTGTCTATATATATGTTATAGATGGGGTCAGTATGCTGTTGTTATTTTCAGCTTGTGCTTGCTGGTTATATTGTAGTTTTTCTTCCCTTGGTTTAATCAGATATGAATGAGCTACCGTATGACATTAGACGGTACTACCTGCTTTCTGTCAGCGCCGGATGTTGGGCGGCGCTCACCAAACCCGACACCCCACATTGTGCCAACGGCTTCGGGCGTAGGAGTGCAATAGGGAGGGTACAAGCTTTACCCTAGTGCGAAGAAATGCAACCTAAAGACTAAATGTCAAGGGAAGGCAGACCAGGCCATATGCCTTGGTCGGCAATTGGTCTACGATGGATGCTCCTACTGGCGGACAGTTAGAGCATTGCTTTGCAGATCCGGCAGCTTCTACAGCTTGTCTGGTTCCAGACATAATGGTTTTACCTTTCCTCTGCAGTAAACTAGACAGGATGAGAGAGTGGTCATGCTATATGGGCAACACATGGCCTCTAAATTCAACCCAGGTTTTGTTTTATGGCGAGGTATATCTCCATTTTAAAACTATCGTCTATCAAGACGGAAAGATGCCAGTCAGGTGACATACTCCCTGCATGACTTCTGCTTCTAGTGCGCGCCGTGTGGCGTTGGTAGTCATGTCTTTCCATGTCATACTGTCGCATGTATTGTCAATCATTTATGATATCGACATTTCTCCATGACCTCAGACTGTTCATCATCTTCTCTCTTAGTCTCCCCCTGTCTCTCCAACCCTCCTACTGTGGCATACTATAACTTTCCCCTTCTCGTGACATGCCCAGAAAACGTGGACTATCCTCTTCTGATGCAAGGAACCAATTTTCTGAATGAGTTAACTTCTTTCGAATTGTCCTCCTTGCTCTTTCTATCCGTCCACGGTGTTCTCGACATTCTTCTACAAAAGCCACATCTCAGCTTCCTCCACTTGGTGCCTCACATGTCTGCTAATTGTCATTGATTCGCTTCCGCACCTGAGGATTTGCTCAATATAGCTTTTAGATACCTTTTGTTTTTTTTGACAAAGACAAATTGCAGAGAATATTCTTCATCTTGTGGAATGCTGCCTTTGCTTCAGCTATTTTACATTTAACTTCCTTAAGACATCTTCCCTCTGCTGTTATTAAAAAAACCAAACAATTAAATACATTGGCTTGTTTAAGATTGGTTTAATTCATTTTGATATTGCATTTGGGTATAACATGTTCCTGTGTAACAACCATTACTTCTGCTTTCTGTTACTCATACTAAGTCCTTTGTTTTGACTTTTTGTTGCAGTTATATCTATCATTTCTTGCAACAGTTTCGTTTTCAGCGAGCAGAACCTAGCCATCAACATAATGCATGTTGTTTACATTATGTCCATCAACTGATAATCCTGACATGTCTTGTGTGCTTGTGATTTATTAGACAGCTTTTACGATCAGTACAGTGATATTATTTAGTTAAGGATAAGAACGGCATTTCTTAACCAACTGAATAGACAAATGGTTAACCATACACGCAAACCACCTCTTTTATTTACACAGAAATTAACATTCGCTCAATGTATACAAATAGGTGATGTTTGATCCGTGAACCAAAACGGACAGATAAAAAACAAGAACGCATCACTTCGTTTCAGGATATTAGCATAACGTACTTCTGCAAACCAATAACCAGAACTATAAATACAATACAAAACTATAAAAACGCTACTTAATCGACATATGTTGCATTTTGTAAGCGAATGGTTATTTAAACTAAACCGCGAGTCCTCTCCCCTACAATTTTATCTCCCTTTTATCATCACATAATCCAATGTAACTAATTAAATTCACGCCAATGGATAGCGCGGAACTCATTGTTTTCTACATCACTTCCATTTAGCATGGGTGATAATCGAGAGTACGCCTGGTTCTTTGTAACAGCAGTCCAGGCCACTGCTGGCGTATTATGTAAAACTGGATTCTGGGGGATACAAAGAGAAACCTGTTACATGGCTTTGTGTGGATAGCGCGATAACTCGGGATGTTGCATAGTCGGTCTGATGTAGGGATACAAAAACAGCGCCTAGATTTGAAACTTACGAGTTGTAACACTCGATGGAAGAGAGCTCTTATTATCTGCTAGATGGGATTTGCGTTCATGGAAATGAAAGGACGTATGATTAATTCACAGCTAACCTTCGTGTCTCTCGAAATGAATAATGTTTATAGGATTAATGTAAGGGCAAAATGTTTATATGTTAAACAATAAAAATGATATGTTATATCTCTCCCTCTCTCTCACACACACCTGTGTGTGTGTGTGTGTGTGTGTGTGCGTGAGTGCGTGCGTGTGTGTGTGTGCGCGTGTGTGTGTGTGTGTGAAACGCAGCTTCATTATTCCCTAGCCACAGTGTCAGTTACGCAAACAGTGAATTTCGTATATTAAACACACTAAGTATTATGTACCTTTCGTATATTAAACACACTAAGTATTACGTACCTTTCATATATTAAACACACTAAGTATTTCGTACCTTTCATATATTAAACACACTAAGTATTTCGTACCTTTCATATATTAAACACACTAAGTATTACGTCATCATCATCATCATCATCATCTTCCACTTCTGCCGTCAAGCGTCGTGGGGAGGAATAATTTGCATTCCAGCGCCCGGTGGGCGGCACTGGATAGTGTCATTCCGCTCTGATGTCGTATTACGTAACTTTCGTATATTAAACACTCTAAGTATTACATACCGTTTTATATTATACACATTAAGTAAGTACACACATTTCGTATATTAAACACAATAAGTATGTACGCACCATTTGTATTTTACACACATTAAGTAAGTACACACATTTCGTATATTATAAACTTTAAGTTTGTCCATAGAATTCATATAGTTAGTACATTAAACATTTACGTTCGTACATTTCGTATTTTAAGCACATTAAGTATTACATACGTACGTGCATATTTATAACACACCTACAGACGGTAATCAAAGTGGCGCAGTGGATAGCACCATATACCCTCAAGAGCACGAAAAGAGAACCGTTACCTTCAAATGAATACCATAAAAGTTTGACAGAAATTACAATAGCCGTGCCGTTGTCTTGTAACCTGTCAATATTGTTGTTGTTAAGCATCTCGGTGCAGACGAACGCGGTGCTTCAAAAGGACAATTTAAAGATGACCGACCAACTTTTGACATGCACCAAAGAGGAGTAGCGTTCATTTATCCGTTTTTTTTTTAAATCAGTGAACCTATAGAAATTCATTCGCGAATGAAGGTCCAGTATGGTGATGCATGACTGTCAGTCCAGCAAGTGTTTGAGTGGAGTAGGAAGTTTCAAAACGTCGTGACTTCTGTGACAGACTTTTCCGTCCGCTGAAGAGGCCCAGGACACGCGACCAAGACAATGTTTTTCTACAGGAATCTAAGCATTTTATCGGTCCTGGAGGACTTGCATTGAACGCAGCGGTGACTACATCGATAACAGATACATTTATTCTGTACTTTTTCAGAACATATGTACACACAAAATAAAATAAAAAATACATCAACGCACATTTAAGGTTTTCATTTGAATCCTCCTCGTATATATATTGTCTTGTTTGTGTGTGTGTGTGTGTGTGTGTGTGTGTGTGTGTGTGTGTGTGCGTGCGTGCATTTGATTGCAGATATTGTGCCAAACAGCAGTGTAAACAACGTAGCCGGAAAGAAGAGACAATAACAACATCAACATCACACTCTGTCCCTCTGAGATCGTCCATCAAAAGAAAGCCCTGGAAGGCAAAATTGCTTGACCTGGGTTAACCAGGCGAAGGGAATATCCGTCAGCAGACGATTTCTAATACTTCAGCAGGCGTCTGGGCTCGGTGATAGATGCTGGAGATTCCTACCCAATGTGTCCTTTTTCTTGACAAATTACCGTGAGAAGTTGACACATCAAAACGCGCAGTCATGGAATGGCTGAAATTAAAACCCAGCGGAAGTCACTGCCGGGTTTCGCCTTCGGGTTAGCATAAAAAGTTGAGCTATGCTAGTTCCGTTTCCTGTGGGTTCGGAGATGTAAGGTTTTGAGAGAGGTTAGTTTCATTTTGAAATTAAAACAAACCAAAAGTGGAAAAAATATGGATTGATGAAGATGTAACTGATTAAAGTGATTTGTTATTGTGTGGCAAGAAGGGTGTAGCGATCAATCAGGGGAAAGAAAATTACTAATTTATTTAGGGAAACCACTTGTTATTGTTGGGCTGTATGCATGGAGCTGTGAAAAATAAGAATACTATCTTGTGTGAAAGAGAAATGTATTATAAATGTATTACTAATTGGGCCCGTTTTCATCTGTGCGTAGAGTCGATTAACTATACTTCAATATATCACTTAGAGGAGTTGGTAATAATAGTACAGATGGTAAATTGCTACTCTTGGCAACGTCTCGACATGTGGTTGCACTATACCGCACCAGTATTGTCCGTGAGTGACTTACGGTCACCGGCCGATGTTTTGGTGCAACGTACATCAGTCGGGTTGGAACATCCACAGGAATTAGGCTTTGGTTCGTGGAGGAACCGGACGGCCTAGCATAATGAAATCCAGGCAAATTCTCTGAAGGAGAAAGCCCGTGGTTCGCTGCAGGGCGCGACTGACCTGGTATATTTCTTCGGGTAGCCACTTGGTATCCGATATATGTGGGGTTGTTTCATGCAGACACTGCAGGGTGCAGGGATTCAGAGGAATCCTACTCCAGAAAGGAGGTAACTGCAAGTTTGTGGCTGATAGTTTATAAAGATTCATTCATTCATTCATTCATTCATTCATTCATTCATTCATTCATTCATTTAGCAGCATGTCCTTTACAGAACCTCGCTCTCATAATAACCTTCCTGAAAACTTCTCGGTCATAAGTAAGATCGCCTGCGTCCGATACACTCATCTGGAGAGCATCTGCCACATCCTGCCCCCATCTTCTCTTTGGTTTCCCTCTCTTCCCGGACATATAATAATAATAATAAATGTTTACATATCCTTTACAGGACATTGCTGTCAACATCAGCATCTTTCAGCTGATTGTTTATTTCTTGGCAAGATTACGCTCAGTAGTTTGCCATTGCTTTCTGAGCTGCCGGCTCACATACCCCGTAAGTTACCGACGCGATTCGAACCACTGCTGATTCTTACCGTCGTCACGTTACTTACGAGAGTATACGAGATTACGGAGAAAAGTCACAAACCTCTAGGCCAGGAAGCCGGCTCCCGGGCATATACCCCTCCATTATTGTTCTCTCCAAACTGTCATGGCGTTTCAAATGTCCAAAGCATTTAAATTTTCTTTGTTTGTTTTTTTCGTCTTTAGTAGCCAACCTTCTGCAATAGTAAGTTCTTGTCGTATAGCTGTATTTGTTCTTTTCTGTATCCAAGATATTTTTAGAACTGGTCTGAAACATTTATGTTCAAAAGCATGCATGCGCTGTTCAGCTTGTTTACTAAGTGTCCAGGTCTCACGGGCATATTATGCTATTGGAATGATGCATGTTTATAAAGGTACCCGAAATAAAGGTTAACATTCAATGGCTAATTAAGGATCATCGCATTTTATGAATGGCTGGATGAGAATACTGACAGCTGGAATCATGGGCATTATGAGGAACTCGAATATTAATGATTAATGATTGTATAGTTGAACGACAGAAAAGGGCTTCATAACTTATCTGATGGTTCATCATGTATGTTCAATAAATGTCTTATTCTGAAGCCTAACCTATGTATTGTTCTGTGGCTGCTATGTTGAACATTATCGGTGGGCAGCCTCAGCTAGGTCTCTTCAATGTTGGATTTTTGGGGCGCAACATGTGTGTTATAAATCCTTAGACACTTTGTTGTTATAGACACGTCAGTTATCGAACGGCCGTTATTAAGACCTTTTCAGGCCATAACAACTTACATCCCCCTATATCCATCCATCACGTGCCATTCCGGTAGGCGTGGGCGGTCATGATTCGTCTTTTCACTCGATCACCAGAGTCGTGGATCAGCTCACTGTTCTTGTCTTGACCATGCCACGTGGTCAAGCCATCCAGTATTTATTTCTCTGCTTTCCCCTTGTTCTCTTCCCCCTCGATCTTGCCAGTTGTCACCAAGTTATCCAATGTATTTTTTCTCATAATAACATATCCAAAAAATGTTGACTGACTACGTCTAATTTCTCTAATCAGTTGACGATTTTCATTTGTTTCTTGTAGGACTTGGTCGTTGGTTTTTCTGTCCGTCCATGGCATTGTTTGCATTCTCCTCAGACAC
>JACEFZ010012422.1:750000-780000 GCA_014155875.1 Cepaea nemoralis
TTGTACTGGGTACCTAATATATAAGAATAAAATGCTGGCATTTCTTGTAAATTTCTAATTAGAAATTCTTTCTGCACATTGTTATCAATTCCGTATGGAAGGCGGTCGTTCATTCAGTATGAAGTTTTTGTATTGTGGAAATGTTTCAGCTGTGCATTACTGGAGGGTTTCGCATAGTTGTTATAATTGACGTTGGATGTAGGACCGCTCTGTAGTTAGTTTCAATGGCACGTAATTACTTCACGCAGACGTCCGCGTCAGTGTTAACGCCATTCTAGTCGACTGCATCTTGATATGCTGTTAACATCTTCGTTAAAGTATTTGTTGGGGTGGAGTGGATTAGAGTGTCCATGTCCGTTTCTGACTGAAATAGACACTTAGAATAATGGGTTAGAGTTGTTTCCAAATATTATATACATTGCCATGTATGGCATCGAAATCGGACCAATTATTGATATTTATGTATGAAAACTACTTTGCGCAAACAAACAGACATGATAGTCAGTTAAAAATTACCGTGGTTGACAATTTAAATTACTGTGGGAATATGTGTGGTGTATATTAGGGTTTATTTTATTGCTTTTGTTTATGTTGTGGGAATTCTAAATTATGCACATGACGAAATGCAGCAAAACATGCAAGGCAATAAATTCACAAATCTATTATTTGTATCTTCGTTATAATACTACTTTTGAAGTTCGAGATAACTTTTTCTTTGTTTTATATGTTTTTTAAATTTATTTTTATTTTCTTATTTGTTGATAAAGAATTATGTCGAAACTTTCTTCTATATCTACGTGTGTACTTCCATTCGTCGAGATTCCATACCATATTTTGTGTTTTGATTCTGACTCATACCCTCACCCTTCTATCCAAGCGTAGCAAATCAAACGTTTGAGGTTTTCTGATAACAAGTCAGTTGCATTTCCCTTACACGACGTCGCCATCAACCATAGCATTTTTTGGCTGTTTGTGATTTACTAGACATGTTTACGTTCAATAGTTTGTCATTGCTTTCTGAACGACCAACGCTCGTACCACTGTATAAAATCAGCGCAAGGCAGTCTGCTCCTAAATCGCCTGGAGCTGTGATTCGAACGGCATATGCGGGATTGATTTCAGAGCAAAAAACTAAGAAGCGATATAGGCCATTGCGCACACAAAGCATCCTTCGGCAACCCGAAGTCGAAAAGAATATGCTGAATAGACACTACCCAGATATGATTTAAAATATAAAGACCATACGAGCAAAACATATAAAGTATAGTATATGTCGCCGAGGGGAAAAAGGGCAAGGGAAAGACTGATGTTTCCTTTGCTACGGTGCTAAGAGGTAGAGAGTAACTCTGACTTCGTTACGGCCAAAGAAGAAAAGGAGTAAAAAGAGAGAGAACCTCACACCGCCCTCAACTGACAAAAATGATGATAGTAATTCGATAAGAATATATACGAGATCTTGGGCAGGGGCCTCAACTCTGGACAATAACTGTCATATTTGAGGTCCAGACAACGAATTGAGGTGTTAGACTGTGGTAGAAATAGTGGTTGTAAAAACTAAAAGGGACTAAACAAACAAATCAAGCACAGTACAAAATTAGCTCTTTATTTATCAATTACTGCAACCTTGGCAACAATTTGTGTTCAAACACATTGAATACTACATTCAATAACAGATACAAGAGACAACTGTACATCAAACATCAACCAAGGGTGGATCTATTCAGCCACCAGAACTAAAGACAACAGGGTACACCAAGTACCACAACACAGGTGTTTAAAACAGTAGCTGAGTAGAATGACACAATAAAGGACTTTGACACAGACAGCAATAAGACACTTCTTCTTCTTCTTGCTTTGCGTTCATCCGGAGTGTTTTTTAGATGTGATTGCGGTGTGCGTTAGGCACCCTTGGGTCGAAACCCTTAGGTCAACACATCTAGCTTCTGCGTGCATTTTTGACCAGGTTAGCATTCCTGGGAGACTCTCACTTTTGTGGTACCGTCCACCTCCCAGCTGGTCGAGTTGGAACAGTCGAAGACTTCGCAGTCATCCCTCAAAGGAAGGCAGGGACAGCCCATAGCATTTTCCGCCATCCTGGGTGGCTTCCATAATTGCAGAGACGACACATAATGCTCTGGTGCTGCGCTCACCGAGGGAATCGTCCCGTCCTGCTCATGGATGCTTTAATTCCTCACTTCAATATATTGGGCACTTCGTTAACTCCGGGCCGTTCCCGCAAAAACCATACAGGTCTGCAGACGGTATCCACTCAGCGAGTTTTCCACACGGACATGTGCTTGTCGTTGCGCCCGTCAGAGCTGGTCCAGGCACGACTGACATTCGGAAAACTACCTAGTCAGAGCTGTTCCGAACAAGAGCGGCATTCGGAAACTAGGTAGTCAGAGCTGTTCCTAGCACGAGAGACATTCGGGCGAGACATTTCAATCGGACGTAAATGCGTAGTGCCAATTTTTAATTTGCCACCCGTAGGACGGCACTTCCGGCTTCGGCGGGCATTTTTTAGTGAGGTTAGCCTTCCTCGGGTTTCGAGGCACGTTAGACTTTTTGTTGTGATGTCGCCAACATCTCAGCTGGTCAAGATCGAACGATCCTCGACATCACGGTCATCTCTCAAGGGAAGGCAGGTGTAGACCATGAGCCTATCCAAAGCTATCCAAGTAGGCTTCCATAATTGCAGAGCCAATAAGACACTACAAAAACATAAGTTACACAACATAAATCCTAAGACGCGACATTAACAAAACTACCTAGTCAGAGCTGTTCCGAACAAGAGCGGCATTCGGAAACTAGGTAGTCAGAGCTGTTCCTAGCACGAGAGACATTCGGGCGAGACATTTCAATCGGACGTAAATGCGTAGTGCCAATTTTTAATTTGCCACCCGTAGGACGGCACTTCCGGCTTCGGCGGGCATTTTTTAGTGAGGTTAGCCTTCCTCGGGTTTCGAGGCACGTTAGACTTTTTGTTGTGATGTCGCCAACATCTCAGCTGGTCAAGATCGAACGATCCTCGACATCACGGTCATCTCTCAAGGGAAGGCAGGTGTAGACCATGAGCCTATCCAAAGCTATCCAAGTAGGCTTCCATAATTGCAGAGCCAATAAGACACTACAAAAACATAAGTTACACAACATAAATCCTAAGACGCGACATTAACAAAAGAGTTGTGACACAAATTACTACACCACCATGAACCTAGGCCTGCTCACACTAACTAGTCAGCCGCTCGGCTTTCTCCTACGACATATGTTGACCACAGATCAGCTCAGGGAATTGTTCCCAATCTGAAGAAACTGAAACAGGGCACACTGTCAACATCTCTCATCAGCACAAACTGAGCTGGCTGAGTGCTAACACAAAACTGGCTTCCGATTCCTTTGTCTCGCTAGAGTTCCGTCAGTTGCCAGAGTCAAACTGCTTTAACAGGCCAAACCAAGGTGCGCGGATTTGGCTCTGCTTCATATATATGGTTCTGACACACGCATATAGTCTCATATGCTGCACCATATTGAAAGCCTCATGGTGTGATTTATGAGAAGAGACTGAGCCATTGTTAGCTTTATCCGAGTGTTCAATGAAAGTTACCCTTACAGAACTAAATTAAATCGCCTGCTGGGTTACGAATTACTCATACGATACAACAAGTTCTTGGAACCAAGATGGCGCAGGGGCTATCACTCTTGCCTGCTAGTTCGGTGGTCATGCGCTTGAGTCCTTATCCAGCTGGATTTTTGATATTGGCCCGGCATCTATGGTCAACTTAGCGTATGACTGGCATCAAAAAATGTCCTGACAAGTAAACGCAACGGACACATATTGATAATATCACTCTAGTGCTAATAGGGGCTAAGTGGTCTCGAGGTTTGGTGTCTGTCTCGAGTGATGGAGGTCTCAGGTTCAAACCCCGATGAGGGCGGGGATTTTTTCACGTGAACTTCTGTCAAAAAAAATAATCTGCCATTTACTGCCAATATAGTACAGTGCGGTGTATGCAGAGGGGTCTTTGAGCCTGAGGAATTAAGGCCGCCTGGCTAGTGCAGTCGCCGCGAACTGTGCAGGTTAGGATTTTCTTTTTGCCCCCGACAGAAAAAAAAATCCCCCATCTTATCAAGGGATCGAGCCTGGGTCTCTCGAATGAGAGTCCGGCTTTCTAGCCACTCGGCCAGCCGCTCCTCAGAATTTACCCTGGTCTCTGGGTAATGAGATCGGACTCCCGGTGTATTGTGGCGCACGTAAAAAATATCCCTTGACAGTTGGAAATTGAAAAAGAGTAGCCTAATGGCGCTGTCTGGGCAAAAATATTTCGAGTTAAAGATCTACCCGAAGTATTTCAGGATCCTCGCCGGTGCTACGGAGTACGTGCACTGAGCTGAGATTCTCCGGACTTGAGTTAGGAGTAGAACGAAGCTCTCCGGGAAGGTTAACCCGGTCAACAAATGCCCGCAGAAGTCGGATGTGTCGGCCTAACGGCGCAAGAACGCAGCTCTGCTGTAAACAGGCACAACGCAATCACATCCGGAAAAAAACTCCAGATGAACGAAGAAGAAGAACGAAGCTCTTATGGGTTACACCAGTGTGCCGTGGTTTTGATCCGTCGACTAAACTAACCTAAACTAAACTAAACTAAACTAAACTAAACTCGAGTGCTGATTGGTTTATAACATATGGGGGGCTAGAACTATATACCTGTCAGAGTCCAATGTAGTGCCAGCAGAGATGCAGGGACATCGTTACGCCCGCTAGGCGTATAGTTCCTAGCGGGGATGCTGTAACATCGTTACGCCCGCCAGGCGAGTATTAGTTACCTGCCTGCGAGGTTGCCGGCTGACAGACAGCCAGCGGTCAGGCAAGGACAAAGCAGGACGCACGCAGGCCTCGTGAAGCCACTTCAGGTGGACAGGCGCGTTGCGAGAAATAGCCAGACAGCTCTGGGACTCGGACTCGACTGGACGTATGATGGGAGAAAGGCTTGTGTGTTTCTGTGGCCCGAAAGTCGAGTGCTTGTACATCTTGTGAAACTGATTGTAAGCTGTGGGTTGCCTGTAAGTGTATTGTTATAACTTATGTATTGTGATGATCATCTCTAGATCGTGATCTGTGAATAAATCCATCGAAACTTCGTGTCGTTGAGTTTCAAGTCAAATCACGTTGTATTTGTACTGTCTCACATGTGTTAGGTTAACGAGCCAGGTTTAAGACCCTGACATGTGTGGACGTGGTGGCATTCGTCCGACTTTGAAATGAACGTAGTTTAAGTGATTAACAGTTAAAACCTAGATTTGTGAACTTAGAAATTTTTGTTCAACTTTAGAGTATATTTAAATGTGATTGTGAAGGCTCATTTTGATATATATATTATTACATTGTTTGACTATGGAGACTAAATGTAAACGTACAGTGCATACATATTGTTTGATCTTGTAAACGTGTAAAACATTTGTGATTGTGGAACTTGTCACCGTTTTGACCTTGTCGACATTGTGAAGTTGTCGCCATTGTGACCTTGTCGCCATCTTGTAAACTTGATGTCTATGTCCTTACTGAATGTCATCTTAATGTAAGTGATGTGTCATCAATGTTGTAGAGTGTTGAGATATAGTTAGATTGTCTCTGTAAATTGAGTTGTGTAAAGCAGAAAGTGTCGGAAAGAAAGTAACTTGTGGTTTTGAAAAAAATTGTTGACGGACAACATTACGACCTACAATTACACTCAACGCCATACAAACCTAACCAAAACTTAGTGACAAGCATACACACCACATCAAATAGACGTTAATTTATTTTCTCCAAAAACAAAGCAGGTTTTCTGTGCCATCTGAAACCCTTGCCGTAGAGGTCATTTGTGTTTTGAAGTAGCGACCCTACAGTTCCTAGTCCGAATTTCAACCGTTCTTCACCGCATCCAGGACACTTGAGTATATTTTTTCTTTCTTTATACTTTCGGATGCAACTTTAGGCACATATTGTAAATAGAACACAATTGCAAATTGTTCACGTTACTAACAACTTGTAACAAATTGTGTGTCTGATATTTCATTTGCATTTTCCATCATGTCGTCATTAAATGATTTCATCGATATGGGGTTGAAGTTAAAGTTGACAGGTGATGAGTTAATGAAGTGGAGTGAGAAGAAATACTCTGAATACCACGAGCGTGAAGAAAGAGCAGCTGAAAGAGCATTAAAGCAGGCAGAAACAACCGTAAAGCAAGCAGAGGCAGCAACCGCAGCAAAACAAGCTGAGTTAGATATTGAACTGAAGAAAGCTGAGATAGCAGCGCAAAGTAAACGGGAAGAGCTGGAAGTGCAACTAAAAATCAAACAACTTGATACTGAGACTGCCATAAACAAAGAGTCCAAGAAATCTGAGAGACTGGAGAAAGAAAACCAGTACAAGAAATATCAAGGTATCGTACGTAATTATACCTCAGGTGACTGCATTGCAGCCTTTACCCAAAATTTTGAGACTTTAATGGACCATTACCAGGTCCCATTGTCTGAATGGAATATAATTTATATGAGAAGTTTATCAGGGGAGCCTCTGAAAGTCATAGAGACTATCCCCAAAGATCTCAGAAAAGATTACCATTATCTAAAATCAAAGATTATGGCACATTTTATGTTAGATGAGGCAGGTTACAGAGAACAATTCAGTAAGTTGAGCCCCAAACCGACTCAAACGTTCTCTGACTACCTCTGCTTAGTCCGAGATATTTTCACCAAATGGACTTCAGCAGCTAAAATTGATAAGAACTATCAAAAGTTAGAAGATCTTATCATCAGAGATAAAGTCTTTTCATCTATTCCATCAGCATTTTCAAAGTTTTTGCAAGAGAATGAATGCACAAGTGTGGATGAGATTGAGAGACGTGGTTCGGCTTATTACACAGCCAACAAACATTGTTTTGCCAGTGAAGCTACTGAAACCAATTTTGTAGCAGCGGCTAACTATAACAAACCCTATAGTAGGCAAAAACCTTATAAGCCTACATCTGAGAAGTACAACCATTGTAACTATTGTAGAATTTCACATCATCAAGGTGAGATGTGCGACAAGAACCCCGCATATCTTACATATTTACAGAACATGGTAAACAGACAAGATAAAGAGAGTAAATCCTTTAGAAATTTGCGTAAATGTTTCCTTTGTAAGGCGTATGGACATTATCGCCATGATTGTAAAGGTAGGCAGATGACTAAGAAAGCCAATGCCGCCTTATTTGATAGTTCATCATCAGATGAAGAACAATCAGAGAAACACCCTGTGAACTCAGCACAGGCTTTTGATATGTTTAACGCAAATAAATGTACTGTTTGTAATACCTTTTATGAAGATGGTATTTTGACATGCGGCCACTCCATTCCTATTGCCAATGAAGAAGCTAATTTGGTAGTAGATTCCAAAGGCAGAATAAACATCCATCAAGGATATGTGAATGGCAAGTCGGCTACAGTCCTTCGGGACACGGGAAGTTCATTGATTGGACTAAAGAGAACGTTCATAATGCCTACAGACTATACAGGCAGGCACGTAACATGCAGAACATTCTCTGGCAATATTGAAAAGTACCCACTAGCATGGACATATATTCAAACACCTTTCCTCACTGGGAAAGTAAAATGCGCAGCATTGACAAACCCAGTGTGTGATATTATAATTGGAAATTTACCAGAGGTGAATGATATGACTCATGACATAACATCTCTTTGCATTAATGAGATCACCACATCACCATCACATCAATACGCCTCACGGTGTGTGAAAGGAACCTGTTATTTTTAACAGCATTCAGTCCTCGCGTTAGAATTACTCACACATATGCTCAGTCCTCGCATTAGAACTACTCACACATACGTTTAGTCATCGCGTTAGAACTACTCACACATACACTTAGTCATCGCGTTAGAACTACTCACACATACATTCAGTCCTCGCGTTAGAACTGCTCACAGATACACTTAGTCATCGCGTTAGAACTACTCACACATATGCTCAGTCCTCGCGTTAGAACTACTCACACATACACTTAGTCCTCGCGTTAGAATTACTCACACAAACGCTCAATCCTCACGTTAGAATTACTCGCACATATACTCAGTCCTTTATGTTATGTACTACTCGTTCATACTCCCAGTTCTCCGTATTAACAATTACTCTTACATACACTACAGTCTTCCTACTATGAATTACTCTTACATTCACTCAGTCTTAAAAAGTCTCAAAAGTCGAGAGGAGCGACTTAATTGCACCAGGTGTTATCCCATATAGCTCGTTCTCTTTCCGCAGGGAGGCCTGTCGAAAGCGTTGCAAAAAGCATTAACTCTGTAGCTCCAGCGACGACTCCCAGGAGTCTCCAAGAAAAATGCTCTCTTGAATTGAAAGACGTAGCCGGGAATCAAACTCATAACCTTTGGAGTGCGAGGCAGACGGCTTCACGACTTCGCCACGGAGCATCGCATATACACTCAGTACTTGCCGTTATGAATTACTCATACATACACTCAGTCCTCCTCTAACGTTAACTCGTGACTGCTGTATGGATTAGAAACGTGAAGAACAGCGAACACTATTACAATTAAACTACAAGCATCTACTAATTGGTGCTTGCGCACAACAGAAGTAATAAAATGGTACGACAAAATCACCAATATGAAGTTCATGAAAAGAATTAGACAAATACCATTGAACCAAGGGGGTGAGGAAAATACGCTGGCGCTGGATAGGCCATATATTGAGAAATCCCTGGTATAGTATACAGTAATCTTCGATTAACCGTCACTCATTTAACCACCCTTTCCGTTATCCGTCATCGTCTAACAAAAATGCGAGATACAACATAAAGGACGCTATTTTCAATGCCGCCACTGCCTGGGCTAACCTTGCAGTGTCTAACCTAAAGAATGGGTGGAACAATCTCTTGCCTAAACCTATTTAGTTAGTTAGTTAGTCGAGGTTCCAACTTCATGGCAACGGGTCGTCCCCATTATGCTCCTTTCCTGTGTCGGTGAATATCACACAAAATTCTCCCCACTGTCCAATGTGAAAAGTGGAACAGACAGGAGTCTCGGCAATTCAGCAGGCCGCACAGGTACACTGTGCATAATGCCGCCGCCAGAAATCTATTTACGAAACTGAAGGAACTGAGTCTGTTATCGTTGACGAAATTGTGCAACTGTGCATTAATGTAGGACTAAACAGAGGAAACATTACGCCAGAAGAAGTTACAGATTTTTTGGAATGTGACAAAATGGATAGAGGCTTGGAAATTTTGAACGATGATAAACAATGTTTCTAGTGTGTCTACCATCGAATAAGAAGAAATTGATGACCTTAAAGGATCAGTTCTTAACCAGAAAACCTACAACTAACCACTGAGAAGCAGAAACAATGTTATCAAAGTGCATCGACTGGTTTGAATGCAAGAGCATGAAAATGCAACACAGATCCTACTTCTGCGGAAGATGCGGAACATCGCCGCACAGAAAGCTCGAACCTCAATGACACTGAAGGAGATGACAGATTAATTTAAAATAACGTAGGTTTACAGTATTACAATACATTTCTGTACATGACTACTCTTATATTGAAGTTTGTATTGATTGTTTGGTAATATTAAATACAATTGATCCGTATTATTAACTTTTAAAGCATTAAATTTTCATTTTCATCCCATGACCGTAGTGAAATCACGTTAATATACTTATGAATTAAGATATTTCCTTTATCCGTCTATTCGGTTATCCGTCACGGTCTTGGTCAGTACGATGACGGTTAATCGAAGTTTTACTGTAATTTGAAAAGCCTTAGTCTGGAAACTACACGAGGAAATAGAGAAGAAGACCTTAAAAAGTAAAGAGATGAGAATTAGAAACAGAAGTGAAGAACACATACATAGCTAAATGAGATAGCTGAAGATGGGGGGAACTTGGTGTGAGTTGGTGAGGGTTAATACCCTAATATGGAATAGAGGACAAAAGAAAGAGACACTCAATCCTCCATTTTAGGAATGACTCATATCTACACTCAGTCTTCACTGTTAGGAATTACTCGTACATACGCTGTATTTGCCTCCAACACTACAGGCTCTAGACTCGCCCGTCTTTTAAAAACGGTACCGCTATTGGGTCTGCCAACCCTCATAAAATATTGCAGCACTGTGGTAGATCCTCAGTGGGTATATTTAGCTATTTATTTGCCAGACTGAAAGCGCGGCCGCCACTCATTCTATAAGCCATGACAATAGAACAACTTTATATACCCAACATGCTGGAACGACACACACGGTGTTCAGTTCCTTTACTATGGACCAATTATACGGGACATGATTTTAAAATGATATGACACACAACGATACACTCAGCGTGACATGTGTACGACGTGTGTCTGTCGGGTCCTTACAAGGTATGGAGACCTCATAGCGTTCAGTGAGAGGGAATGGTTTTCTATAATTAGTTGGACACCTATGTCCCTCTCTTTTTCACACGCTCTCTCTCTCTGTCTCTCTCACTCTCTCTCTCTCTCTCTCTCTCTCTCTCTCTCTCTCTCTCTCTACCATATCTGTCTGTCTCTCTGTGTGTCTCTGTGTTTGGTCTGGCTCTCTCTGTCTGTCTATATCTGTCTCTCTCTGTTTCTCTCTGTCTCTCTCTGTCTATCTGTCACTCTCTGTCTCTCTCTGTCTCTCTCTATGTCTCTATATCTCTCTCTATCTGTCTCTCTTTCTTCTCTCTCTGTCTCTATCTCATTCTCTTTCTATTTCTCTCTCGCATTCCATTTTCCCTCTCTCTCTCTGTCTCTCTGTCTCTCTGTCTCTGTCTCTCTCTCTGTCTCTGTCTGTCTGTCTGTCTGTCTGTCTGTCTGTCTCTCTCTCTCTCTCTCTCTCTCTCTCTCTCTCTCTCTCTCTCTCTCTCTCTCTCTCTCGCTTTTGTTCTCTGGCGTCTCTTTCACTCCTCTAACCATCACTCAATGAGCCGCCCTCTCGCCTTGTATCCCATGTTCTCATATGGTAACCATATTTTCTAGACAAATCGGCGCTCCGTTGATGATAGTGTCATCATCAACCATGATATAAATAATTAATTGTTCTATTTTTTTTGGCAGCATTTACAATGTTTTGAATCGTTTAAAGGGCGGCGGCCACTTACGGCCTGCTATTTACAGTTTTAAAATATCGAGAGAGCTAACATAGTCAGCGTGCACGCGGGACCAACATATTTTATTTTATTTGGGGGGGAGGGGGGGGGTGAATCTTAGTGGTAATGCTAAATTTATCATCACTGAAAACATGCAGCCCATAACCCAAGCCTTTGCACATGTAAACCTGCCTTGTCGGTGGTAGGAGAACTTATGTGCCACAATGAATTAACGAGGGAACTATACAGGCGGGAGCAATACATACTTCTGGCTGAAAAAGTCCTTGGTGAGGGCCAAAGTAAAAAACCTATGTGTCGATGAAAAGATGTATGTATAGACACGGAACTTTAGGAGTCGGTGAAAAGATGTAAGTGTGGATACAACATTTTAGGAGTGAGCGAAAGAAGTACAGCTACATAACCTCTTGAGTCTGTGAAAAGATGTAAGTATAGATGCAGATCTATTCAACGTGCACAAAATCTACTGTCTGGTGTGTATCTATTCAACGTGCACTAAGACTTCTGTCTTGTTTGTATCTATTCAACGTACTCACACAGAATACTGTCTGGTGTGTATCTATTCAATGGGCACACAAAATACTGTCTGGTTTGTATCTATTCAATGGGCACACAGAATACTGTCTGGTTTGTCCCAATTCAACGTCCAAGCTTTTTTAAACTCTCTAGTTTCTCTTGAGCCGTTCCTCGCTGTTGTCTTCAATATCGTGATCCCCGTGGATGATGACAAGATGCAGAGAATCATAAACAGCCGGAGAGTGCCCTTTTATGGGCTTCATATATCGTGATTCCCATAGACTCATATAGCCCCTCTGTGAATCGTTTACATGGTAGGCCTCTTCTTCTGGTTCCATGTGGTCTGTACTGGCTATCACGGACACTCATTCATTCAGTAGCATGTCCTTTGCAGAACCTCGCTCCCATAACAACCTTCCGGAAAGCTTCTCGATCACAAGCAAGATGTCCCGCGTCTGATACACCCATCTGGAGATCATCCACCACATCCTGCACCCATCTTCTCTTTGGCCTTCCTCTTCCTCTCTTCCCAGGCATATACCCTTCCATTATTGTTCTTTCCAAACCTTCGTGACGTTTCAAGTGACCAAAATACTTCAATTTTCTTTGTTTTATCGTCTTTAATAGCCATCCCTCCTCAATATTCAACTCTTGAAGTATGGATGCATTTGTTCTTTTCTTTACCCAAGATATTCTTAGAACTCGTCTATAACATTTATATTCAAAGGCGTTTATGCGCTGTTCAGCTTGTTTAGTAAGTGTCCATGTCTCACAGGCGTATGTTGCAATGGGAAAGATGCATGCTCTTAAAAATCTAATTTTTGTAGTTCTGTCTGTCCCACTCCATAATTTATTCATCTGTTTTAGTCTTTGAAGAGCAATGGATAGTCGCCGTTTAATTTCTTTCATTGTGTCACCGTTATTGGTAATCAATGACCCAAGATATTCAAAATTTTCCACCACCTCCAATTTTTCCCCCATTAATGTATATTTCTTTCTCCATAGTAGTTTTATCTGTATGCATTATCTTTGTTTTTGCTATGTTAAGATATAAGTTGTGATTTTCACTATTCAATTGGGTTGAGGCTATTAGGTTTTCTATGCCATTCTGTGTTGTGGATAGTAATACTGTATCATCAGCATATCGAATCTCTGGTATGTCATGACCGCCGATATTTAGGGCATCATATAGCTCCCTGTTTATATCATCTCTTACTATTTCTCATTATATTTTCGGCGTACAGGTTAAACAAATAGGGTGACAGCACGCAGCCCTGACGGACTCCTTGCTTGATGTCAAACCAATCTGATGCCTCGCCATCTATTCTAACTGCTGCTTGTTGGTCTAGATAGAGCATTTTTATGAGTTGTACTACATGTGATGGAAAGCCCATAGTCCTCATGATTTCCCAAAGTTTCTGATGCTGTACACAGTCAAATGCCTTTGAATAATCCACAAAACATGAGTATAGGTTTACATTAAATTCTCTGCACTTCTCCATTATTAAACGCATGTTGAATATGTGATCTCTTGTTCCTCTTCCTTGTCTAAATCCAGCTTGAACTACGTTAATCTCTTCTTCCATTTTCTTACGAAGTCTTGCCATTATGACTTTTAGTAGGATTTTACTTGCATGACTGATCAGGGCAACAGTTCTATAGTTGGAGCATAATTTCAGGTTGCCCTTTTTTGGTATTGGAATGAAGATAGTTCTCTTCCAATCTTTTGGCCATATACCATATTTCCAAATCTTTGTACATAATGCATGATATATGTGTATGCTTTCTTCTCCTCCCGCTTTAATTAGTTCAGCTGGTATCTCATCACATCCAGGAGATTTACCATTCTTCAGGTGCTATATAGCCCAAGCAATTTCATCTAATGAGGGTTCAGGATCTGTCTGTGCTGTCGTTGGCTCAAGTATCTCATTCATATCCTCACTGTCACTCATATCACGGACACTAGATAATGAAATATGTATTTTAGAGAACCCAGTGGAATGAAGTATATCTTGTTGCTTTAACACTTTTAAGTTTTTAACATACGACAGCAATGACATACATTCACCTTTCAAAGAAAGAAAGATAAGAAAACACGCAGATTACTTGTTTCTTGTTTGTGTCATTGTACATACTGGCTGCTTTGCTTTTTCTTGATTGTGACTTAGCTTAGGACTAAGATTAAGGGTAAATACATGCGACAGTGGCATTCTCCGTGACGAAGTGGTCATGCGACAGTGACATTCTCCGTGACGAAGTGGTCACGTGACAATGACATTTTCCGTGAAGAAGTGACCATTCGACAATTGCATTCTCCGTGACGAAGTGGTCATGTGACAGTGGCATTCTCCGTGACGAAGTGGTCATGCGACAGTGGCATTCTCCGTGACGAAGTGGTCATGTGACAGTGACATTCTCCGTGACGAAGTGGTCATGTGACAGTGGCATTCTCCGTGACGAAGTGGTCATGCGACAGTGGCATTCTCCGCGACGAAGTGGTCATGCGACAGTGGCATTCTCCGTGACGAAGTGGTCATGCGACAGTGGCATTCTCCGTGACGAAGTGGTCATGTGACATTGGCATTCTCCGTGACGAAGTGGTCATGCGACAGTGGCATTCTCCGTGACGAAGTGGTCGTGGGACAGTGGCATTCTCCATTTCGAAGTGGTCGTGGGACAGTGGCATTCTCCGTGACGAAGTGGTCGTGGGACAGTGGCATTCTCCGTGACGAAGTGGTCATATGACAGTAACATTTTCCGTGACGAAGTTGTCATGTGACAGTGGCATTCTCCCTGACGTAGTGGTGTAGCTGCCTGCCTGGTCCTACGAAAGTTGGGGGTTCGTTTTCCGACACTGTCATTCGGTCACGTGTACAATTTTCTCGGAGACTCCTGAAGGTCGCCGCTGTAGCTTTGGAGTTCGTGCTCTTCGTGACGCTTTTGACATCCCGCTCCGTTGACAGAAAACACAGCTATGTGGGACATAACTTGGTGCAATGAAGTCGATTCTTGTGCCACCAGTCCTTTAATATATGCCAACAAGGACATACATTCACCTTTCAACCAAGAGTAGAGTACGTACAACAAAGAAAGACCAGAAAGCAACATACAGATTCAGATTTCCCGTAGACGTTGTGGAAAATTGTGAACCAGAGAAGAGAATGCCACACTGGTAACATAAGCCGTCTGCTCGGTCTGCCTATTACTAAAAGAATGTTGCGGTGGTTCTCCGTCGCTATTCTCCCAATGACCGCGTTTCGGTGCAGTCGTTAATGAGAACATTCTCCGGTCGAGTCTTATCTTTGTAGCTTCTGTCACGATCTGACAAGGGTTGGTTCCACAGGGAAAGTGTTGGTGGGGAAGGTAATATACACTCGGCAAGTGTTGTTCCTGCAAGCCACGTTGGAGAAGTGACTAGGATGACTTTCTGCAAGGCCCGGCGGTCATGTGTTCGAATCCCTAGTAAGACGGAGTTTTCTTAACCGACTTGACTTCACATGTCCTTATTAGAGGGAGGAGAAGTAGAGGGATGAGAACTAGAGTGAGGAGAACGAGAATGAGGAGAACTAGAGGAAGGAGAACTAGAGGGATGAGAACTAGAGGGATGAGAACTAGAGGGAGGAGAGCTAGAGGCAGGAGTAGTAGAGGGAGGAGAAGTAGAGGGAGAAGTAGAGGGAGGAGAATTAGAGGGAGGAGAACTAGAGGCAGGAGAACTAGAGACAGGAGAACTAGAGGGAGGAGAACTAGAGGCAGGAGAACTAGATGGAGGAGAACTAGAGGCAGGAGAACTAGAGGGAGGAGAACTAGAGGCAGGAGAAGTAGAGGCAGGAGAACTAGAGGCAGGAGAACTAGAGGGAGTTGAAGTAGAGGGAGGAGAAGTAGAGGGAGGAGAAGTAGTGAGGAGAACTAGAGGGAGGAGAAGTAGAGGGAGGAGAAGTAGTGAGAGAAGAACTCGAACAGGAGAAGTAGTGAGAGAAGAACTCGATCAGGAGAAGTAGTGAGAGAAGAACTCGAGCAGGAGAAGTAGAGGGAGGAGAAGTAGTGAGAGGAGAACTAGAGGGAGGAGAAATAGTGAGAGGAGAACTTGAGGGAGGAGAAGTAGTGAGAGGAGAACTAGAGAGAGAAGAAGTAGTGAGAGGAGAACTAGAGGCAGGAGAACTAGAGGGAGGAGAAGTAGTGAGAGGAGAACTAGAGAGAGGAGAAATAGAGGCAGGAGAACTAGAGGCAGGAGAACTAGAGGCGGAAGCACTAGAGGCATAATTATAGGCCGGATAACTGGAGGATGGGACGTGGTGTGTCTGAGGTTGGGTATCTTTAAGGAAGAAAGTATCGTCTGAGCTCACAGGTTGACCCGCCTTAAATAAGTAACAAGAAATGTCCGGGACAGTAGCACAAGCTGGTGTGATCATCATCATCATGTGACTTGCCAACTGGCGTTGGCGTTCATGTCTCTCCACATATCTCGGTCGTCGGTGATCTGGATCAACTCTGCTGATGATATTCCTTGATGTCACCGTCTCAGTCCATCCAGAATCATTTCTCTCGGTCTGCCTCTGCTTTCCTCTGTTCCCACTGATCTCTCCAGCTGTTACGCTCAATACTGGCGTGGTGCTGACTACATTGCCCATCAAAAACCAACTGATCTATACAGATCTGATGCAAGCACCATATACTCAAGACTTCTCCGTGTGTGTTACAGTTTCCTAAATGCAGACACAAACATTATGTTTAACACGTGTTTGTTTATGTTGCTATAAGTCTGTTTTTTTTTTTACTGTTTAAAATTAAACTTTGAATCGGCTACTGCTGATGATACTTATTATGTGTGTTTGTGTGTGCGCGCGCGTATGTGTGTATGTGTTTGTGTGTGTGCGTGTGTGTGTGAACTCCACATGTATAATGGCAGCCCTCCAACACACTCATGTGTATGCCACCGTTTCCTTAGATGATCCGACAGTCTAGACTCAGGAGATTATTTCGTCATTAAAGACACTCAGCCTCAGAGACACGACCTCCCCTCCTCTAGTTATCCTCTCCCTCTTTCCCCTGCCTCTAGTTCTCCTCCCATTAGCTCTCCTCCCTGTAGTTCTCCTCCCTCTAGTTCACCTCAGTCTAGTTTGTGTACCTCTCTCTAGTTCTCCCTCGTGTTCTTCCCCCTTCCCAACCATTCGTCCCTTTATTGTTCAGTTTCATCCCATGTGAACTGGTAACCAAATATTGGTAGATCACAATAGGGAAGGGGGAAAAAAAAGACAGTCAGGGATTCTGGAAACATTCGATCAGGTCAGGACGGCTTCGCTGGGACCCACAAAACGATTAGACATAGTCGGGGGGCTGCTACTGCCCGCTGAAGCCGGGGTCCCAGCGTCGCCTGGGCACAAAGGATTTCTAATAGCCTGGAAATATGATATGAGGAAATAATTTTCCACGGTGGGCAGAAATTGTTGGCAGTTTTCAAGGTGACAATGCCGTCGTTTAGTGGCCCAGTGGAGGCGACCTGGGCGAAATGCATCGGACACCATCTAGTTCAGCCACAATACAGTTGCTGCTCACAGAGTTATTGTCTGTGGCGGGCAATTATGATCTGTATACCCACATAGCAACTTACAACCTACCTGTCTGTCTGTCTGTCTGTCTGTCTGTCTGTCTGTCTGTCTGTCTGTCTGTCTGTCTGTCTGTCTGTCTGTCTGTCTGTCTGTCTGTCTGTCTGTCTGTCTGTCTGTCCATCCGTCCGTCCGTCCGTCCGTCTGTCTGTCTGTCTATCTAGCTGTCTGTCTGTCTGTCCGTCCGCCTGCCTGTCTGTCTGTATGTCTGTCTGTCTAGCTGTCTGTCTGTCCGTCCGTCCGTCCGTCCGTCTGTCTGTCTGTCTGTCTGTCTGTCTGTCTGTCTGTCTGTCTGTCTGTCTGTCTGCCTTCCTGTCTGCATCTCTGTCTGTCTGCCTTCCAACATAATAACCTCTTGTGATCAAACTAGATCACTCTCTTGTCCATTGGTCTGTCTCTATATTTGTTTGTCTGCTTATTGTCTACCCCAAGACATGTATGTCTTCTCTTCAGATGTTATGCATATTTGTCTGCCCATGTTTCTTCTCCTCGTCAATCCGTCTGTATGTCTATATATCTGTCTCTCTCCTCCCTTGCTTCCCATCTGCATGACTATCTTCTGTCTGTCTATCTGCCTATCCGTCTGTCTTTGCACCTGTATGTCTTTCTCATAGAAACCTCTACCGGTCTGAATTACTTCTAATGTGCCAACATTTTTCAATTTCTATACGACCTAGTGTGTTCTCTTATCTCTGCTTCTTTCATTTACTTCTATGAGTGTGAATCAATACTCTTGAGTTTATTGTTGGTGTTACGTCAATGACCTGAATTGTTCCAAAGCGATCATTCAGACTTGTACTTAAATAGTCTCCCTAGAGACAATTCTGATGTGTGAGCCCTTTACGATCAAACAACTGAAACTCTAGCAGTAGACGGAAAGTGCAAGACACCGATTATGTTACAACAGACCACATTAGATCAAGGCCGACGTCAGCGTGGCTGAATGGATAAAAACGAGTGTTCTTAAACAATCGGTGTGCTGATGCCGAGGTAAGGAGTTCAACCCCTACACCGGACAGTTGGACTAAAATGTTGATTTTCGTCCTTGACTTGGGGACGTAAATTACAAGTACCTCTGAAGTCGGAGTGGATTTGCCTGATGGCGAAGGACACTGGTAATAGGGAAAACTAATCAACACGCTAAATTCAGTCGCGTCATACTGGAAGTAGTGTAGATGATTGGGCTACGCTTGAGTTCAAAACGATCGAGCGCAATAAAAAAAAAAAAAATATCGAGGCCACAAATAACCAAAGCAAGTAAACTGAAAATAATTGTCTTTAATACACTTTTGTTCGCCCATGTATATCATAAGGGAAGTAGCCAAAAGTAACACTATAACCTTGCATACATGTCGTAAGTGGCCACTGATGAGTGTTGGCGTGAGGCTAGTTACCTCATCCAGTAGAAAGCTTAGCTGCACAATCCCCCAATCATGACCAAGTTTAAACATGGCTTGAAGTCAGTGCGTTGAGGGTCCATGTTCCATTGGCAACGGACGTCATCATCATCAAGTGCCCTACCAGCTGGCGTAGGCATTCATGTTCATCACATATATCGGTCTTTGATGTTGTGAATCAAGTCTGTGGATGATAATCCCTCCGTGTCACCGTCTCACTCCATCCAGCATCATGTCTCTTGGTTTGCCTCTGCCCCCCTTCCTTTGATCTTTCCAGTTGTCACGGTGTTCTCCACTGCCTCTCTTCTCATCACATGACCAAAGAAAGCTGTTTGTCTCTGTCTAATTGCTGTATATAGTGTTATAGTTTCTTTAGCCTCTTTCGGGCAATCGTTGTTAGTTTCTCTGGAAGTCCAAGGAATTTGCAACAACATTCGTCTCAGGAACCACATCTCTGTTGCTTCCAGTTCTTAATTTGTTCATTTACATTCCAAGATTCATTGCCGTACAGCAAAACAGGCTCTATACAGCACTTCAGCACTCTCTTTCCTACATCCAATGATGGTGACTTATTGCATCAGATGCTTTTCATTTTCTGAAATTATAGCTTTTGCTTGCCCTATTCTGCTCTTAATCTCTCTTATGCATCTTCCATCTGATGTTATAAACGACCCTGCGTAATTAAAATTATCCACTTGGTTAAGAATTCTTCCTCCTATTTCCATTTCACATTTTGGTGTCATCTTTGTCTTGATATTCAAGGAGGACCCTTTCTTTGCACTCTCTATTACCACAATGTCCAACAATTATTGTAGATCTTTCGCATTATCCGACACCAATTCTCTGACATCTGCATAGCGTATATTGCTTATATTATAGCCTCCGATAAGTATTCCTGGCTTTTCTTTGATCTCTCTCATTATTACTTTGCAATATAGGGAGAAGAGTTACGGTAATACGACACACCCCTGCCGTACTCCAAACTTTATTTGTTAATAATTGCTCTCTTTATTTCCCCTTTTAATTGCTGCTACTTGGTTTCGTTACTTATTATTTATTATTCTGATTTGTTTCTGCGTAGTTTTTGTATCTTTAATAGAGTTTCATTTAATGTTTATGAACTGCTCGTTTAACCAACTTTTTTTTTGTTTTTGGCTTCATACTTGTATCCCTTATTTCTTTATTTATCTTAGCATACTCTTGTTTGCCATCTTTACTTTGTTTTCTTTTGTCTACAAACTTTAAGATTTCTCGATCGAAGAGAAGATAAATAAAAGTTATTTGCATACTCTTTACATGAAGTTGCAGTCAACCCCAGCATTTATTTGTTTGTGATTTCTCGACAAGTTTAAATACAGGACTTTAGGTTGAACAAGAACTAGAATTTTACTCAATAAACACTCCTACTGGGCTGTATATTTCGGGTGTTGTCCGGGGGGTTGGTAAGACAACTAAAGACTCCCCAGTACCCAAATGTCACGGGATGGTTGAAGCGAATATTTGTATTGATCAATACTACCAAGAGCCAAGGACGGGAGCCCAAGCGTCGCTGGGTATTTAACAACCACAACAGCAACAACAAATACCATGGAGAAGATGGGGCGAGGAAGCACTAATCTAAAAGTACCTCATTAGACGATGAAATTCTTGAAGAAAGAGTTGTGGGAAGAAAGTTAGTGAAGTGATAAAAACGGGGCAAAATGAGAAAGGGGAGCACACTGACATGACTAAACAACAAACTAAAATCATCGGAGACAACTCTTTGTATCCACACTGACACAAATAACGGTCGCACGTCCCTTTCAAATGTTCAGCCGTAGGCTTTGTTTTCTTAACAGCAAGTTATCGCACATGCACGTGCAAAAGAGCTCCTTCACTCTCGCACGGAGAACGCATTTCCAACAAGATCCGTCGAAAAGCTTTGTAAATTAATTCACTCGTTTAGGAACTCGAGCGTTCTCGAATCAATGAAGTGTGTTCTCCTATCGGTAGCGTGGGAAGCGATTTCTGTGATTTACAATTTGTATTGAAGTATGGGACTGACAGATGACTTCCTTTTCCCTGTGTTATAAGAACCTGACATTTAGTATTGAATGTCTTACTTTGATTGTCCACGACAAACTACACAGATGGATTCTCTTAGACGCCTTTGCGTCTCGTTGCGATTGAGTCGAGCAGTAAAAGATCATATAGCAAATTTATCTGTTTTAGACAAAATTCTCTTTGACAGTTACATGTCAAGTCTGATTGCGTCATGCAATAAAAGATCGTATTGCAAATATATATATTTTAGACACAATTTTCTTAGATTGCTATTATTTTATTGTTTCATTTCGTATTACAATCGATCATTTTGGATACACTTATCTTAAGCTGTTTTACACTTAGTTTTGATTGCATCATTTCGTATTAGAATATATTTACTTTAGAATTTACTTCCATGATCAAGTCTGCACCAAGCAATTGATCCTACAGTGAAATGTAATTGCGACCAAATACTTTAATTTTTGCTAGATCCAAATACTTTTACATGACGGATTTTACACGAGAAAATAGGAAAGATAGGAAGCAGACAGTCAGATTTACAAGATCACAACCTTATTTGTCTGATGTATTCTGTCTAGGAAATTATAGTTTCATATGATATGTATACTTGACGAAACAATGTTGCTGTTGCAATCTGTTCATTTAGTCTCGAACAGAAATGAAGTAAATGTTTGTGTTGTACAAGTAGTATTGTCAGAACTTAACATGTTCTTGTTTGAACAATACTGAAGAAATACAATTCTTTTCTTATAAACACACCGTTTCCGTGAGGATTGTGTTCGTGTTGACGATGATCCACGTGGGTTGCGACCTTAACCATTGTTCCTTATTGGTGACATAATACATTGTAGCGAAAATGTGACTTCTTTTTTAAATATCTACCACATTCTATGGACCTGACATTGCCTGATTGTGTCAACTTCCATGACTGGTCAGTTTTTAAGAATGGTCAGCTTCCATGAATGGTCATCTTCCATGAATGGTCAGCTTACATAAATGGTCAGCTTCCATGAATTGTCAGCCATTCAAGGGCGCTGGAGATATTTTCAGCATTGCAACAATATCGTTGGCAGTTGTCACAAAATCTGTTTAGAATGTTTACAACAGCTGTATGAGCATTGGAACGTAACCAGTATCTGCAAATGTAAACAACACGGATAATTATGGCGTATGTGATATTCTGGTGGCGGCCATGAAAAATTGCACATCTTATCAAAGAGATCGCATGACGCATCGCCTCATCTCACGAGGACAATAAGCAAGGCACACCCAGACACATCTAATGGCTGTGGAGATGTGGCTTCTGGGTAACATACAAAGAATACTATGGACAGACAGAAATAAAAACAATGAGCAAGTTCTGCAAGAAACAAACGAAACCAATAAATTGATTAGATAATTTAGAAGTAGACAGTCAATATTTTTCCTGCACATTATGGAAAGAAATAAACTAGAAAACTTAGTGACAACTAGCAACACGGGGGGGGGGGGGGCAGGGGGAAGGCAAAGAGATACATATCTACCTGGTTTGGCCACATAGCAAAACCGAGACAAGAACACAAAGCTGATCTGTGACTCTGGTGATCATGTGAAAGGCCTCACGCCCTCTAGGATGCAGGCCCTTTGCATGCCTCTGTAAATTTTTAAAAAATATAATACAACATGTCTGCTAACATATTAACAACTTTTAAATCATACCTGTAACACACCTCTACTTCACATTTTCCGCCATCAATGTTTATTTGGTCCAAGGGCACTTTTTGTTTAGCACTGAATGAGTAAAGGTTTTGCATAACATGTTAAAGGACAATAAGGAAACGGGCAACTTCTGTCCTAAAGGCAGTGCACCAACAGTATACTTTTGATCCTACAATACAAACAAATACAAACAAATAGAAACACAACACAATGTCTCCACCTAAAGTCTCCATCAAGTGACTTTTAAGTGATGTTCCAACAAGATCATGACAACGAACAGGTAATGACAATGAAGAAGACAGAAACCAAAATAGAATATCATATGAATTTAATAGATGCAAATACCAAAAAAAAATCCCCCCTCCTTCCAAACAATTATAGAATATATTATTTAAAATATAAATAAGACATCTATGTATACACAATGAAGATCACGCCAATGTATTTTAATAAAGATGAAGGCAGATGTAACGGAGATAGCTGTGTTACTGTTAAAATCATGCGGATATAGATGTGAAAACATAGAAAATATAATGAAAATACACCATTATGTGGATGTCTGTCTGTTGTTCTATCTGTATGTCTGTGTAATATATATATCACGTGTATATAATTAAATATAATAATAAGGATATGAAAATATTGCGATAATATAAGAGTAATCAAGTCTACAATGAGAGCTAAATTACATTTTAACATCAAAAACAAAAACAAACAAAAAAAACTAACCGGTTCTAGTTTTTCTCTCTGCTTCATTTCACTGACTAAATACTGTTTTTCTCATTAAGTATTCTTCTATTTTAAGTCTGTCTGTTGGTTTGGTAGTCTGTGTGCACGTAATCTATGTTGAGCTGTCTTGGCTCAATCCCTAATTCAAAAGCACTTTCGTGTCGGCGATTAGAGGGTTAAATATACACAGGAGCCGGGAAATCCGCGCTGGTCGGTCTCACTACATTAATATTGTAGCTCATCCAGTGTGCTGTTTGACACGGAGGGGATGAAGGTCAAGCGCGCGGTTGCATAAATAAAAATGGGAAAGGTTTAGAAAGCGCCGGTTTGTTGTCACTCTCTCTCTCTCTCTCTCTCTCTCTCTCTCTCTCTCTCTCTCTCTCTCTCTCTCTCTCTCTCTCTCTCTCTCTCCCTTTCTCTCTCACACATACACCCTCCCCCGACACAACACACACACACACACATACACACACAACTACTTGCTCTTTCCAAAAGCCCTCCTGAACACCCTTCCCCACTATCTGTATCTCTTCACAACCCCCAATCCCCAACACACACACTCTCGTTTCCCCCCCCCCCCCCCACATATATCTCCGCTCTCCTATTTCTCTACCCCCCCCCTTCCCCCGCACATACATGCTATTAATATCTGTTCATATATCTCTTCCCTCTTTCCCCGGGTATATTCCCTCACAAACAGCTGTTCGTCTATTTTGTGAAGTTATTTTTACTATTCGCCCCGGAAGTAGACACGCTACTGAAGTTTGATGAGTGTGGTAACTGCCACACAGACATGCGCAGATATGCACAGATAATCTAATGATAACATACGAAAGATCAACGCAATTCCTTACAGATAAACATGCTGGCTCCAGAGATGATTGGTGACAAACACAATCCAGAAGGAACAGCCTATAGGGCAATAAGGAATTATGAAGAGGAGGATCGCCGTCAACACATCAATGGCATCATCTGGAGGACACCCTGACATCTGCTGCCCTAGTATGTCTGAATGATGGGAAGGTCACTAGAATAGCCACTCGACCAGGTGATTCTGACAGCGTCATTGACTTGGCCCTGGTGCCGCCCACCATCGCACCAAGGTGACGCTGGGGCTCACTGGGATACCACTACAGTGACCACCACCCTTGCGTCATCCTGATTGAGAACGACAGGGCCAGGTGTCAAGGAAACAAGACAAATGCCTTCCCGTACGACAACACTGGTCAAGACGCCATTAGCAAGATCAGAAGAAGAAAACTAACTTCCTCCCGCAGGAGACAAGAAAGATGGTTGCAGCCACCATGGTGGAATGGAGAGGTCGAGAAGGCGTGGCTGGGAAAGAGGCAGGCTGTCAAAGAATGGCAAAAAGCCAGAAAGGCTAGCATGCCACATGGTGAGTTGGCGAATCTGAAGACTGAGGTCCATAGGACGATGATTTTATTCAAATCTTGCGCCAAACAGGCGAAGGCCGAGAAATGGGACGAGTTCTGCATGAAGGTGTGATCCGAGCGATCTCTTACGACATTCTGGCGCCTCCATAAGAGCATGAACGGTGCTGCACAACGTAGGGGTATTCCAGACTATCAAGGCACAGACCCCACATGGAAAACGTCGGATGCAGATAAAGGTAAGGCCCTTCTTGCACGCTACATAGAGCAGACTGACCAGAAAGACGAGCCCGCCAGACAGAGAACCACAACGACACTCTCTCGGTTGTGCGAGGGGGTCGGGACAGACGAAGAATGCATAATCACAGCTGAGACAATACGTGCGATGCTCAAGAGATCACTTAACACCGCCCCAGGCCCAGAAGGCATCCGATATGGTGACCTACTGGCGATGTCACATGATGACATGGAAGAACTGGCCAGAGAATTCAACACCAGTATCCAGAGGGGTCAGATCAAAGAGAAATGGCTACACACCTACTTCATGCCGTTTCCAAAACCGAACAAAGACCACTCCAAGATAAGCGGCTACAGAATCATTACGATGCAGAACACTGCTGGCAAGCAACTGGAGAAAATTGTAGCACACAGACTTGCTTGTGACTTGGAACAACTCGGCTGCTTCCCGCCCACACTTCGAGGATACAGACGTAACAAAGAGTCATGGCTGAATGCGGCGGCCTTTGCTCAAGATGTTTACGAAGGATTTCAGGTCAGAGAAGAGACATGTGCGGCCGCCATAGACTTAGAGGACGCATACAATAGAGTATCCTTCGAGCACTTGATGCAAACCCTCCTCAGACTGAAAGTGTACCCTCACCTTGTACGATGGATAGCTGTAGTCCTGCTCCACAGGAAGGTGGTGCTAAGATGTGGGAGTTGGTCTTCTGAGCCGATAACGATATGTCCAGGATTGCCGCAGGGCCCACCACTGTCACCAGTACTATTCAACGTGTATACAGTGCCGATCACTTAACAACAGTTGGGCGGGAGGGGTAGGACTCTGTCATTCGTTGACGATATTCTCGTGTATCGACAGGGTCGAGATAGACAGGCGGTTGCCAATGATATGCAGGGCGAACTAGATCGAATTTCCTCATGGTGTGCTGATGCCAGTGCCCTTGTCAACCCTGCAAAGGCATCGGTTACATGGTTCTCCCTAAACAACCATATTGTGAACACAGACCTGCCGGCAGTAAGAATGGATGGGGAGCATTTTGAGTAGAAACCAGTCAATGACATATCTTGGCGTGAGGCTTGATCGTAGCCTGTCCTTCAGAGATCATGTCGATTATGTCATAACGAAAGCTCGAAAAGGTTTGTCAGCAATGAGAGTCATGGCGACTGCCAATATCGAGCAAAGACTGCTAATACTTCTGTTCCAAGGACTGGTGCTTTCACCCATCGAGTATGCCCTGGCCATCCTCACTGTCAGCCCTACACAGATTGGAAGACTTGAAAAGGTACAAAACGAAGCCATGCGCATCATTTTGGGCTGCACGAGAGACACCAGCTGTTTAGCAATGAGATACCTCCTTGACTTCCCTACAATGGAACACAGGATCAAGATCTGGAGAGCTCGTGCATACTTAAAAATAAGTGCAGATGAGCAGCACCCTCTGCATGAAGCTATATTCAGAGAAAAGGGTGACAGGCTAAAGAGGGGCAAATCATGGATGGGTCCGGGCGGAAGATGTCGTCAGACAGGTCTGCAGTCCTTACCAGTATCAACCCCGGCAAGGAATGGGTGCCGATGCCTCCAGCTTTTAAATGCAGTTTCTCCTGTATTATCACACTCGACAGATGGTGCAGAGAGCAGAACCCTACCGCTGTCAATGCAGAGGTCAACGCGCTCATCTATGAACACTCAGATAGCCCCGAAGTGCTTATCTATACTGATGGATTTGTTGTAAAGCAGCAGAGAAGTGCGTGGGCATTTACAGCCGTTCGGCGGACCGAACCGTTCAAGAATCAAGTGGTGCCCACTCTATGACAACGAGCAGCATGACGATGGAGGTGATGGCAGTAACACAGGAGTTCATATGGCTGGAATCACAGCATTACACCACCGTGTGTGTACTAAGTGATTCAATGAGCATGATTCAGGAAGGTCGAAGCTAGATCTGTACGTAGACAGTGGACTGAGTCGCTGCGGAAGTCTGTTGCCCGTAAAGTCACCTTCATCTTCGTCCCGGGACATGCGGGAGTCGAGGGAAATTGAACGAGCTGATAAAACTGGCTGGCTCTGCACCCCCTGTAGATGGCCAGCCATGGATCGTGCCGATGTTATTAACGTCCTCAAAGATATGGCGAGAACAGAGGACTTTGACGTCAGTGAATCACATCGCTGTCCAGGATGAAAGACTTGGGAGTAAGAATTCGGCACGGCCAGACATGAGAGGTACATCGGGAAAACGAGGTGCCTCGTCAACCAACACAGAACTGGCGATATTAGCCACCGAACGCTGATGCATATGCTGGGGGTGGGGGAGGATCTGAGCACCTATGAACCTGTCCGGAGTGCAATTAAGATACCCCAACTGATAACTGATAACTGATAACATCAATGGCAATCTCAACGGAAGGATGTCCCACATGGAAAGTTGTCACCAAGCGTCAGGGCAGGATCTGTTGCTCCCCTGAATGCAAGAGACATCATCAGACCAAACAACACTAGGGTCAGAAAGCAGTATTCATCTCTCCCTGCAGTTCTCATCTGGCAGCAAAACACTTGACATTAACATCTTCTGTACAAACAACGAACAAGTTCAGCAATTTAAAAGACCCTCAGGTTATCTTCTTGAAGTTGAGTTAATGAGAATGAAAGAGCCAGTGCCATGTCTAAACAAGGCAACTGAATAAAACAGTCCAGCTTCTCTCCGACATACCGAGAAGTAGGGAAAATTTCATAATCTGCATCAAATGTAGCTCTTAGTCATCGCCTTAGATCACTATTGGACATTTCTCTCGGCATGTGTGTGTCTCTGTTACCACTGCTCTGTCAAACGCTCACAATGTAATTACACTCCCCTGTTCTAATTATGTGACTAAATAAACACGTTCGTCTCTTTCTTATAGTAGTATATAAGTTCTACGTTCATTAGCCGTATAGGAGCAATAGTTATTAGTTACGCTGGTTCTAGGTATTCTCAGCACTCGTTTCAGCCATCTATCCCCACCATCTCCCACAATCTCCCACAAAGCCTGTTTGCAATCTGTACCGCCCCAATTTTCCACACAGAGTACTTATTCATCTATTCTGTCACAGTCTCCACAACACAGTCAAACGTTAGTTGCATATCCGTTACACGACGTCGCAATCAACACCAGCATTGTTTGCGTTATAATCTCTTGGCAAGTATACGTTCAGTAGTTTGCCATTGCTTTCTGAACGACCGACACGCATAACTATTTCGTTAAAAAAAAACAGATGCAAGGCTGTCTGCTGCCAAATCGCTCACAGCTATGTCTCTCCAACACAAACTTCCTGGTAACCTATGCCGTCTATTCTCTCACACAAACTATTTGGCCTTCTCTAAAGACTCATTCTTCCACACTTGTCCGTCAATAACGTCTCAGTCTCCCACATATACTACTTGGCCATCTATATCGACTCACTCATTCACACGGAATTCTTGATCATCTACGTGATCATCTACTTGATCATCTACTTGATCATCTACTTGATCATATACTTGATCATCTAATTGATCATCTACTTGATCATCTACTTGATCATCTATTGATTATCTACTTGATCATCTACTTAATCATCTACTTGATCATCTACTTGATCATGTACTTAATCATCTACTTGATCATCTACTTGATCATCTATTGATTATCTACTTAATCATCCACTTGATCATCTATTGATCATCTACTTGATCATCTATTGATCATCTACTTGATCATCTACTTGATCATCTAATTGATCATCTACTTGATCATCTACTTAATCATCTACTTGATCATCTACTTGATCATCTATTGATTATCTACTTGATCATCTACTTAATCATCTACTTGATCATCTACTTGATCATCTACTTGATCATCTACTTGATCATCTACTTGATCATCTATTGATCATCTACTTGATCATCTATTGATCATCTACTTGATTATCTACTTAATCATCTAATGATCATCTATTGATCATCTATTGTTCATCTACTTGATCATCTACTTGATCATCTACTTGATCATCTATTGATCATCTACTTGATCATCTACTTGATCATTGCCACAACGCAACTCCCGCAATTATCAAATTGGCAACGTCAACGTTGAAGCAATAATAAGCTCACGTGAACTATCGAACTGTAATACGAAGAATCAACCGACGCCATCCTAAACAACAGTACTCACACATTCTTTTAATGATGCGCTGGATCAATACAATGGGTTCATCGATAAAATGAATTGTCCCTTTTAACACAGGAACGGCATTCACACAAAATATATACGACTCTATCCCGGTAATGTCCGACTGTAGTTAGGAGCTCAATCTATCTCGCTGTTCTTATTTTTCACCGATTGTCTAGGTGTTCCATGCCTTCAGGTCCTCCACTAAATATTTACACTTTCTTCGTTAGACATCCTCCACCTGATAGTCCTCAGCCAAGCCTTTGCCTTCTCACAACCAAATCTCCAAACGAACACGGGCTTCACACAATATGTCCCGCTTCAGCCGAATCACACAAGTTCCTCTCCCTTGTCCTTTCTGTTGATAACTGACGTCACTCCCTTTGTGTTCTTTATCAACAGTTTTCTTGTGGTGTTTTCCTCTATGATTTTTCTACCGCTTTTTTCCGATGATGTCATTATGTCTAAACGCAATGTGGCAGTATGCCCCTACCCTTTAAAATGATGTAATCATTTTTTACATCAAGAGAATTAACCTGACACATAGCAGTGCAGACACAATGACTTTTATGGGACTATCAAGATGCTATGGAGACCTATCGATTACCCACAAAATAAAAAAATTAATATATAACGGGCACACCCTCAATCTACACACCAACGGTAGATGTCGTGTATACCGCCCATGGGGAGGCTGTACTAACTAATCAATAAGATCAGTCCCTCATTTTGTCCCTAAGGACAGCGTCCCTTCTCTAGGTCGAAACCTGGAGTAAGGGACTGAGGAATAAACAGGTTACCAGTTGCATCTACCAGTGTCTGTAAACCATCTGTGCTATGTCAAGATCTCAATCTCATTAAACGGGTAGGTGAGGTATTAGTATTATGATGTCATAATTTTAGGCTAATCGAGGTAAATGCTCCTTAGAGACGTCATCATAAACCCTTTGTGTAGGTGTGGCAATAATGACCGAGTGACAATATCATATACGGCGTATTTCATAATGTGGTGGCTATACTTGGCAA
>JACEFZ010012422.1:785000-850000 GCA_014155875.1 Cepaea nemoralis
TCTGCCGGTGATGCTTCACTTGTTAGTCAGACTAGTGTCTGCTAGTGATGCTTCACTTGTTAGTCAGACTAGTGTCTGCCAGTGATGCTTCACTTGTTAGTCAGACTAGTGTCTGCCGGTGATGCTTCACTTGTTAGTCAGACTAGTGTCTGCTAGTGATGCTTCACTTGTTAGTCAGACTAGTGTCTGCCAGTGATGCTTCACTTATTAGTCAGACTAGTGTCTGCCGGTGATGCTTCACTTGTTAGTCAGACTAGTGTCTGCTAGTGATGCTTCACTTGTTAGTCAGACTAGTGTCTGCCGGTGATGCTTCACTTGTTAGTCAGACTAGTGTCTGCCGGTGATGCTTCACTTGTTAGTCAGACTAGTGTCTGCCGGTGATGCTTCACTTGTTAGTCAGACTAGTGTCTGCCGGTGATGCTTCACTTGTTAGTCAGACTAGTGTCTGCCAGTGATGCTTCACTTGTTAGTCAGACTAGTGTCTGCCAGTGATGCTTCACTTGTTAGTCAGACTAGTGTCTGCCGGTGATGCTTCACTTGTTAGTCAGACTAGTGTCTGCCGGTGATGCTTCACTTGTTAGTCAGACTAGTGTCTGCCGGTGATGCTTCACTTGTTAGTCAGACTAGTGTCTGCCGGTGATGCTTCACTTGTTAGTCAGACTAGTGTCTGCCGGTGATGCTTCACTTGTTAGTCAGACTAGTGTCTGCCGGTGATGCTTCACTTGTTAGTCAGACTAGTGTCTGCCGGTGATGCTTCACTTGTTAGTCAGACTAGTGTCTGCCGGTGATGCTTCACTTGTTAGTCAGACTAGTGTCTGCCAGTGATGCTTCACTTGTTAGTCAGACTAGTGTCTGCTAGTGATGCTTCACTTATTAGTCAGACTTGTGTCTGCTAGTGATGCTTCACTTATTAGTCAGACTAGTGTCTGCCAGTGATGCTTCACTTGTTAGTCAGACTAGTGTCTGCCAGTGATGCTTCACTTGTTAGTCAGACTAGTGTCTGCCAGTGATACTTCACTTGTTAGTCAGACTTGTGTCTGCTAGTGATGCTTCACTTGTTAGTCAGACTTGTGTCTGCTAGTGATGCTTCACTTATTAGTCAGACTAGTGTCTGCAAGTGATGCTTCACTTGTTAGTCAGACTAGTGTCTGCCAGTGATGCTTCACTTGTTAGTCAGACTAGTGTCTGCCAGTGATGCTTCACTTGTTAGTCAGACTAGTGTCTGCCAGTGATGCTTCACTTATTAGTCAGACTAGTGTCTGCTAGTGATGCTTCACTTGTTAGTCAGACTAGTATCTGCCAGTGATGCTTCGCTTGTTAGTCAGACTAGTGTCTGCTAGTGATGCTTCACTTATTAGTCAGACTAGTATCTGCCAGTGATGCTTCACTTGTTAGTCAGACTAGTGTCTGCCAGTGATGCTTCGCTTAGAAATGAAGAACGTTCTTGGTCAGAATGAACCCTGATCTTGCCACATTAGCGGCCCTGTATTTCAAGGCAGCGTGGCAAACTTTTGAAATGCCATTCCACCGAAGTGTGTAAAATCTTTGAAATATCATTCTACCAGTGTGTATGCGTGTGTGAGTGTGTTCGCGCGCGTGCGAGTAGGCGTACGCCTGCGTGTGAGTGTGTGTGTGTGTGATGTGTGTGTGTGATGTGTGTGTGTGTGTGTGTGTGTGTGTGTGTAGAACGTATGAAATACCATTCTACCGGTGTGTGTAGAATCTTTGAAATACCATGTTATCAATGTGTGTAAAATAACATGCTAACGGTATGCGTGAAATTTTTGTAATATCATTGTACCAGTGTGTGTGAAATACAAATTTTCACCCGTGTCTAAAATTAGTGAAATATCATTCTACGTGTGTTTACGACCTGCAAACTACCATTCTACTGGTATGTTTAAACACCTTTAAAATACCATTCTACAAGCATATGAAAAACATGTTAAATACAATTCTAAGGAGCGGGTGAAACCTTTGAAGTATTATTCTATCGGAGTGTGTAAATCCTTTAAAATACCGTTCAACCGGTATATGTGAAACCTTTGACATTCCATTCTACTGGAGTTTGTTTGAAATGCCATTTTTGCTTGCTTTTTCAGCTGATGTTGGGTTGACTGTTTAATTCACTTTGTAACAAGCAACATATCATATAATTACTGGCTACACCCCACATACTATACGTCATTTAACTTCGCTTACTTCACAGTTATTGCATTAACTTGCCGGAAGTGGTACACAATTTTCTTCTGTTACTTAGAGTTAGCGCTTTGCTCCATCAGACCCGCACATTTATTACTTTAAAGTAGCAACTGTTTGAGGAGAAAATTGTTAAAGTAGGTGGTGTTCGAGACACAGAGCTAAAGTAAATCCTGCTTTTTACTCTTATAAATAAAATTCTCCTTCCCCTCCTCCTCCTCTTCCTCCTCCTCCTCTTCCTCCTCCTCCTCCTCTTCCTCTTCTTCCTCCTCCTCCTTCATTATTTATTATTATTATTATTATTATTATTATTATTATTATTATTATTATTATTATTATTATTATTATTATTATTATTATTATTAAATGGGGCTGGTTATCAACCAAGATAAGACAGAATATATTGTTTTTTTCTAAGAGAAGGAACGGCTAAAAACTCTGGCCACATACAAATAGATAATATTACCTTTAAAAGAACGGAAACATACAAATACCTGGGTACAATCTTCAACTGCTCCAACATAATAAGGGAAGAAATACGAGCTAGAATCAACTCTGGAAATAAGATATACTATGCACTACAACATCTGCTAAAATCAAATGCGCTATCTCGTAACACCAAGATCACAATATACAAAACACTGATTAGACCAGTTGTGCTTATGGCTCTGAAACCCGGAGTGCAACTAAAAGAGATGAAGCCGTGTTACAAACCTTTGAGAACAAAGTCTTAAGATGCATTTGGGCCCATTAGGGATACACAAAGTGGAGAGCGGAAAAGAAGAAGCAACAAAGACATTTATGATCTGTTTAAGTCCCCGCTAATCACTGGTATCATGAAGGCTAATAGACTGCAATGGCTGGGGCATATAGAAAGAATGGAAGATAATAGGGAAACAAAACTCGCTTACACTCAGGAAATAAATGACCGTAGACCCCGAGGTAGACCAAGAAGACAGTGGAGAGATAATATACATACAGACCTACAAGCATTTGGAGTCAGCGACTGGCAAGAGAAGGTCAGCCAGAGAGACGAATGGAGACGGCTTGTATCTGCGGCAAAGAACCTCAATGACTTGGAATGCTGAAGAAGAAGCAGATTATTATTATTATTATTATTATTATTATTATTATTATTATTATTATTATTATTATTATTATTATTATTATTACTATTAAAATCTACAACATTGGACATAATATATTCTACTACTACCACCACTATCTCCATCACCTTCAACACCAGAGATCAGCATGAGCGTATGGATAAGAGCTACTCGCCTCTAAAACTTCCGGCGTTCTAATGCTAACATAAAGGTTTCAACCACTACACCGGTCAGGTAGACTAATATGTTGACTTCTCGTCATGGGACGTAAATTACAAGTACCTCAGAAGTCGGAGTGATGGCGAGAGCCACTGATAACAGGAAAAAATACTAAATGCAAAAATTTGTCTAGTGCACTGAAATAGTAAGGCGTGCATGGACGTTTGAGTTCAAAGCCAGCCAACGCAATGATAACAAAAAGCCACCACCATCACCACCACCACCACACACCACCACCACACACCACCACACACCACCACACACCACCACCACACACCACCACCACCACACACCACCACCACCACACCACACCACCACACACCACCACACACCACCACCACCACACACCACCACCACCACACACCACACACCACCACCACACACCACCACCACCACACACCACCACCACCGCACACACCACACACCACCAACACAACCACCACCACCACACACCACCAACACCGCCACCACCACAAAAACAACAACAACGATATCGACAACAACTGTTACTGATGACTTGAACATCCTGTGACGACACAGTGTCGTCATTTTATATCAGCAGGTCCCTAGAGGTCCCTAGATTAGAAGGAGTTGAGCAGCCACGAGCCTATTTCATACAAATATAATCTAATCATATATTAAAACTCGCGCACAGTGAACACACATAAAACAGCAGCAGTAAACCACTAAACACATAAACACAAGGTTACCAGCACATTATTCCAACAGTAACCACAGCTGTGACGGTAATATTGTCCAAACACCACATTCTCGTATTTAGTTTACTTTCAGCGCGAATAGATGTAGCCCAGCTCAAGTTAGCAGGACCCGAACAATAATCTTGTGCGTAATTTTAGCATGTTGTTTTCTCCTGCAAAAGTGACCCTTGGTTTCAAACAGAAATAGATGTATAAATGTATATAGATGAATAATAAAGAGAATAAATAAGAATAAATGAACATAGATGTATGTGATAAATTAAAGTAAATGGTGTCAATTTAGCCTATGTCCAGTAATTCCAGTATCTAGGCATATGGATAGCTGGAGAGGGGATAAAAAAAAAGGGTGGGGGGGGGGGGGGGCAGCGATTTCGAAGTTATAATCCCCCCCCCCCCCACCAAAAAAAGTGGTTACCAGAAAATGTCATGGGAGGTCAAAACAACCGGAGAGATACTAAACAGGTCATCAACCGAGCACCGATTGGCCTATACAAAATATGAGTCCAACAAACTATGTCCAATGCGCTTTAAGGGGCAGGAATTGGGGGGGGGGGGGGGGGGGGGGCTACAGTTAAAAAATATTTTGATCCTCTTTGATGCTTCTGTGTTCGGTTGTTAGTGCATTGGGTTGAGGCTATTTTAGTTATCTTATGTTATATTTTATTGTTGTGTTCTGTTGTGTTACGTTATGTTATGTTATGTTATGTTATGCTATCAAGAACCACTGTATACTCGGCATTCTTATTCGGGCTCGGTATTCCGTTGCAGCAGTTTCCCCAAACTCTCTCTGCTCACTGTTTCCATGAAGAGCTGATTTTGATGTCTTCTAGTGTTTCCAAAGAAGATCTGGGCATACACAAATCGTCTTATACTCCCACGAACATCCAGTAACCAATCTCTCAGGTTGACACAAACAGCCTAAATTAAATGTCGCTTGTAGGGACACACACATCTTCCTGTCCACTCCAGGAACATCTTAGTACGGTTGCTGTGGGATCGATGCAGTAAGGTCAGGGATTTGGACTTCATGGCTAGACTGAGAAGCTAGAGCAGGGCTCTACGGCAGAGCAAAGTGGAGCATACATTTTCACGATATGCAGCAACAGAGTTGCAGTGGAAGAGGTCACTGGAGCTCTGAGTTGAGTTTCTGACACTCCGCTCACTGAGACAATTATTATGACTGGCTTTCAGTCAATGCTCTGGAAGATTGAATCTTGATATTTCTTACATAGGAGGATTGCACCCACGAGGTGTCATCACGCCTACAAAATCTGAAATTTCTCTGCTGTCTCTAAGTCACGCGTGGATACGAAAGGGCCGATTGGCTGGTCTCTCTAGGGCATTTCAGGGGAAACGCTACATTTCCGGAAAAGTGACCAGGTAGTGACTTTAAATTCATTGCAGACGGTGATGACCAGCGCTTGAAAGAATCGGGGATCCAATCTGACATTAAAGGGGGGAAAAACGTGGTAGAGGACCAGGTACATGGGGGAGGATTAACTAACTGGCCACAGGAACTACGAGTATAAGTATCCATAAGGTAAATTACCCCTTTACATGCATATACGCGCCCTGGACATATGGTGCTAATCCAATAGTCTTAGTGAGTCATCGGCACTCGGTGAATGATGTGATTAGTAGCATTCCAGCCGTCTTTACTTCACGAATACTCTTTTTAGGATAGGTGGCCCTGGGAGCCAGGGCTAATTTGAGAAATTCGAATCTGCGACGGTGCGGATCGAATACATGACCACCGGGGCGGAAGGCCAGCATACGTGTCCATACTCTTCGACATCTGAGCGAGTACAGATGGGAGTGACACGAACATTTACCCTCGTTGTTGGTTGACAGATACATCGATGTTATACGTTATGAGGTGTAATACATTAGAAAACTAAATGGTATACATTATGAGGAGGAATAAACAAGAAAACTAAATGTTGTACGTTATGAGGAGACATAAAATAGAAAACTAAATGTTATACGCTATGAGGAGGGATAAACTAGAACACGCAATGTTATACGATATCAGGAGGGATAAACCAGAAAACCTATTGTTATACGTTATGAATAGGAATAAACCAGATAACTTAATGTTATACGTTATGAGGAAGAATAAACCAGTAAACTTAATGTTATACATTATAAAGATGAATAAACTAGAAAGCTTTTTACACCTGGCTAAATTGAGCAAGAGGAAGGAAGAGATATAATCACTTTGATCGCTTGGTCACATGGCATAACCAGGACAAGAACACAGACCTGATCACAGACTCTGGTGACCATATGAGATGATGAACCATCACCTTCCACGCTTAAGAGTACGGCACATGATGATGATGATACTCTTGGCGATCTTCTGGTGAAGACACGGCCATGATGGGTATGCCGCGAACGCTGTACACTCGGTGCTGAATGACAAATTGCAAATTATGACAAATTGTTTGTGAGGAGGTTGTGTCTTGTAAGCCTGATATAATATGTCAGAAAACAGTTCGCGATGTAGCTTTCACCTATCGACCCCACGTGAGTTGGGAGAGTACAGAGCTCTATAGAGCAGAGCTGGTAGCCTCACTCAGCCCAGCCGTGTCTTCTACAGGAAGTAAGCCGTAGCTTTATATTGTCACATTTCTTACCGGATCAACTAACCGTTGCAGGGAATTGTAACAAATTCTTCAGGAAAATCGGGTTCGAATCCTCGGTAAGGTGTGGATTTGTTTCTGTCGGAGGCAAAAAGAAAACCCTAATATGCACAGTTCGCGAAAACAGCTCTAGCCAGGCGGTCTTAATTCTTCAGGCACAATATCCCCATGTCCCATACCGCAAGGTAATATAGGGAGTAGATGACAGACAGAAACATTAAAACACAGTCACAGAGATTGTTCCATTGTGGAACATCTGTTATTTCCGCGGTAATTTCAAATTTAGAACGAACTCTTCCTGTTTGCACAAAACCGGCTGGAACCGCCCAATTACTAACGCCTCACTATATTTGAACAATTTTATTGTTCGTTGAATGCAGCACGCAAAACGCACGACTATGTGTTTTAATTTTTTTTAAGCTTAAGTATTATTAATTTATTCACTTCATATAAAATATAACTTTGCAGTATGCACCTGGTAAGATTCAGGAAATATGTCAGGCAATAAATCGTGCGACATATATATTGTTCGTGGCTTCCGTGATTAAATTCACTTGTTTTAACAAGATAATTGACTGCAGCAGGATATGACTCATTTAAAATGAAACAACAAGGTATGTTAAGATCCGATGATAAACAACATGCACAAACACATTTACATCACTTTGCATCCTTCTCGCTGTGACAGTGCTTATATTTAGCTCTACATTTCCCGATTTGGCAACATTACATCGAAACTATTGCGCATCTTTACTATATGCGGAAGTCGCGGGAATTCGCCATTCCCTTTATAAATCAGGTCAAGTTAATTGTGAATGTAATGGTTGTGAACTCCAGCGTGAAGTCCTGTATGTCGGATGAAGCCATCCTGTTGTCCAACATTAGTGTGATGTCATACAGGACCTGAGTTTTGCGTGAGTATCCGTTGTCCCATGTCTGGCTTATTGGTGTGCAGACTGGTGGTTCCTCGCCGTACAGGCAGATACTCTCCGACTTCGAAAGAATCAGCGATCCTCACTACGTTAGCCAGGACATCGAAGGGACCTGTTACCCAGGACGCACAACTAAGACATGTTAGTAGGTCTTGGCCAGTATTGAACCAGGCCCTGGTGTCCTGGAAACACCTCTGCGTCCCGTCTGTTGTATTATACATCTACTCTCTTTTCCCAAATTTGAACATTGGGGTACACCCAACTCACTCCAAGTCGTCCTATTTTTTTGCTGTCTTATGTACCTTCGTCCATGTTCATCTGTATCTCTCTTTCTTATCTCCATGTTTCATGCTTCCCTCAGTTTTGTTTTGCTTGTGATTTCCAGCCAAAAAGACGTGTTATTTTCTGGTTCTGCTCCATATTGAACATAAACATACACCCAGCTCACCCCAAACCATCCTATTGCTTGCTCATGTATCTCCACCCATACTCTCACCATATTATTCACCTGTGTCTCTATTTCTCTTATTATCCATTTGTTTTTAGATGTTAACTTTTTTTTAATGCTAGTGTCGGTTCCAAACAAAGAACTGGTCAAATGGATAAGAGCACTAGTTCTTAAACATCCGTTGTACTGATGCGAGGTAAGGGGTTCAACCCATACACTGGACAATTGGACTAAAATGTTTACTTCTCGTCCTTGACTTGGGGACTAAATTACAAGTACCTCTGAACTCGGAATGATTTCGTCTAATGGCGAGGAACACAGGTAATGGAGAAAACTAATCCGCAAGCAAAATTCAGCAGTTGTGTGTGTGTGGACTACGTTTTAGTTCAAAGCGAGCGAGCGAAAAAAAAAGCAAATACATAAATAAATAACAACCCTTACACCTGTCATTTGGACCAAAATGTTGTTAAATGTTAGTTGCGTATCCTGTACATGTCGTTGCAGTCAACCACAGCATGTTTCGTTGTCTGTGATTATTCAGTCAGGAACCTATTCTGTCAGTGAACTATTCTTCTTCTTCTTCTTCTGCGTTCATCCGGATTTTTTTTTCCGGATGTGACTGCGTTGTGTCTGTTTACAGCAGAGCTGCGTTCTCGCGCCGTTAGGCCGACACATCCGACTTCTGCGGGCATTTGTTGACCGGGTTAACCTTCCCGGGGAGTGAACTATTCGGTCAACAACATATCCAACCAGCAACATATTCAGTCAACAGCATACTCAGACAGCAACATATTCAGTCAGCAACCTATTCAGTCAGCAACATATTCAGTCAGAAAACTATTCAGTCAGCACCATATTTAGTCAGCGGCCTATTCAGTCAGCTTTCTGCGATTTCAAAATGACAGACATTTGTAACACGAACAACGTTCAGGCGGTTTCGCCGTGTTTTTCGCCCTTATCAACGAAAGCCAGACTTTATATCCACTACCCTTTTATCAGGGGAAAGCTCTAACATCATATCCTCATTTTATAAAATTCCAAAGCGTCCGCCTTCTCACACAATCATCATAATCTCGGATCATCTGTGTGTTCTTGTCCCTATCTTCCACCCTGGTATTCATTTCATTGTATTTCCCCTTACTTTAGCCCCATCACGTTTGCTATCATCAATAGGTTTTCAACTTTGTTTCTTCTCGCAATGTACCCAAAATATTTGTCTTACCAGCTTTCCGTTTTCATGTGTCTATCGAACATTTCTTCATTTTTCTGTCCATTCATTGTATTCTTTCCATTTTTCCCAGAAAGCACTTTTCATATCTATATATTAAATTTAAATTTATCAGCAAAAAAATTGATTGTGTTGAACGCTTGGCATATTTTTTTTCGTAAAGACGACATTATAAACGGTGTGTGTTGGCCAGGACCCTGCCAACACTGAAAACCATTAACACAAGAACATAGCGCTGCTGTTTCCTTTAACTAAAAATACTAAGGCTTGTCTCCAGGCGAGATAAAACTGACGACTCCTCTTGCCTTCCATCTTAGTCAGACGATTATTCTAATCACCGAGCTGCTGTCATTTTGACTGGCAGGTTGGCGATTGGTCGTACTGGTTGTTATAGTAACGAGACTCGCGTTGTCAAATGGGAAGCTTCCATTCGATCGGTATTGACCATTATCAGTCTACCATATCTAGAATAATTTCAGGATTATCTTCTCATAGAACGAATGTCTCGCTCGGATGGAGAAGGGGAAAACTTTGACATAGAAAGAAAAACAAATAGATAAGGAAACAATTCTGAAACCTCTGAATATCTTTTCACTTCTTTACCTAGCCAGTGGGCGCGTTACTGTAGCTGATAGGGGGATCCACTGATGATATCATGACGCCGTAGGACGAGAATTCGTTGTTTGTCAACAAAGGAGAAGATTATACACCCATTCCTCAATGCATTCAGACTTGCAAGATGTTATGGTTCATTCACATCAAAGACCGTGGGAGGAAATGGATTTTCCATTTTTCAGAACCGCGTCGCGCTGGATTTTCGCGTGTTGGTATGGGAGGCGGTCGTTGAGAAAGCAATGGACTCCCTATTCGACGCGAATGTTTCTTCAGGTCAGGACATTCACGATGGAGACTGACACTGTCCTTCCATCTTCTGAGTGGACGCTATGTAGATGTTCGGTCTTAAATCTGCCCTGTTCTCTCTCTCTCTCTCTCTCTCTCTCTCTCTCTCTCTCTCTCTCTCTCTCTCTCTCTCTCTCTCTCTCTCTCTGTGTGTTTGTATGTGCGTGTGTGTGTGTGTGTATGTGTGTATATGTGTGTATGTGTGTGTGTGTGTGTGTGTCTATCTCTTTCTCTGTGCGCACAACCAATCGATCAACATGGAAACATCATTCTAAACCGTTGAAATTATGAACTATATGCCAGCCAAATTGAAATTACTTAACAACTTGTACTACTTTTCCTCTAGAATAAACAGAAATGGAAGAGTTCGATAGCAATCGGGCGTATTTAAGCACAGAAGACACAAACACAAGGTTGCACAATTTGATGCCTGACATATTTCGCTACATCTCGTCAGATGCAGACTGCAGAGATATATACTGTAGCATGTGAAGTGATACAGTTGCATATCCTTTACAGTTCGTAGCAGTCAAATTCTCTAGACTCTACTTATTTTGTTAAAGTTTGACTTAGCTGCTTGTTGCCGAAGCTGCCATGCCATATTCCAGTACTGGCCTCTACCCGCTGGGTTGTCTGTGTACTTTTGTCCTCGCAGTTATGTTCTCAACGTAGTGGCTAATCCATGTGTACATTTTCCCACAAACATGCTTTTTTGCAGTTTTACTTTCAGTCCTTTCTTCCATACTTTATCAAATGCTTTTTCTAAATCTACCCAGGCCGCTATTGTGTACTTTTTATCTTGGAAGGCATTTTCTATTTCCTGAGCTATATAGGTTATTTGATCTTCAGTGGATCTGTAATGGATCCTGCTTGGTGTGGTGTTAAGAGTTGGTTTTCTTCCAGGTGCCATGTTAGCCTGCCATTGATAACGCGTTCCATTAATTTTCTTACACAGCTAAGTAGACTGATAGGTCGATAGCCATTTGGTTCTTCCAGGTCTTTTCCTTTCTTTGAGGACTAGTATTAGTATAGCTCCTTCTATGCCTGTGGGACCATTTCTCTCTTCCAGCTGTCCAACCGCTAGTAGTTTTTTTTTTTTTTTTTGTTGCTTTAATGCCTAGTCCTATAAGCATTTCATTTGTGATTCCATCCTTTCCTGGTGATTTCTTTTTTTTTTAAAGGATATTCAGTGCTTGTTCCATTTCTTCCATTTTCAGATTTGTCATCATATATTCTACTGCTGTCTCTGTATTACTATGATGTGTCTGTTTATCTTTGATTGCTTTGTTCTGTTCGGTTGTAATATCAATGTGGTTTACACTTGCATAGTCTTCCATTAGTGCATTTGCAGCCTTTTTTCCTGTAAGCAAGGCATTTCCTTGTGTAATTGTTATATGTATGCTTTTAGGTCCTTCATTGTTCATGGCTTTCTCTCATTTCCATATTTTGTTTTCATCGTTGTCAAAGTACAGGTTTTCTGTTCTTCCCTCCAACAATCTCTTGTTAATTGATTTACTGTTCTTTTATATTTTTCTGAGATGTCTTTGATAGAGATGTTCACTTCAGTTGTTTGTTCTCTCTCTGCTGTCTTCCTGGCATCTTCAACTATGTCCTCCAAAATTTGTAGTTCTTCAGTCCAGTATGGTTTGTAATTTTTTCTCGCTCCTCTTGGAATGGGCTCAGTGACCGCCTTTATTATTGCTCTGTTTAGACTTTCCATCATTTGCTTCATGTTGCCATGTCGTGTATTTATGTTTTCACAATATGTGTCTGTTAGTATGGCAAATCTGTCCAAATCAGCTCGTTTGTAATTCAAACGAGTCAGCGGCTTTTGCTCCTGTGGAACATACTCCATATTCATTACAAGCTTGATTGGTCTGTGGTCAATACCTGCTAATTGGTCAAGCACATGGCGATCGATTTTGTGGAGGATGTCTCCTGTGCATAAAGCAAAGTCTGGAGTAGAAGTGGTAAACCATCTTCTAGAGTAGACGCGCGGTGTGTCGTCCGCGTTGTTGAGTAGATGGAGATTTGAGTCTATTTCCAAGTCCTCCACTTCATCTCCTCTGTTGTCTGTATATGGGTATCCCCATCTTTCTGAACGGCTTTTAAAGCCTCCGACAATAATGCAGTTTGTGTCAGTTATTTTCATGTATGAGAGTGTAAAGTCCTTATCTGCTGGGCCATACAGGTTGTAAATTCTTATGTTCACGTCCTTTATCATTATATCAACACCTATAATTTCCGTTTGGTTGTCAGAAGTCACAGATACCTTTCTACAAGGTATTGTGCTTCGTGAAAGTATATAACTCTTTGTTTGTGTCTTTCGCGGTCGAAACGTGTGGCCTGATATCCTCTGACTGAGAATCTACGATTGGCGTTGAGGTGTGTCTCTTGAGGGCATGCCACATCTATCCTAGCTTTATGAAGACTAGGTGTTAAGGGGACTTTCTTGTTAGATACTCCTTCAGCATTCCACTGTAGTATGTTGATTGTCCGGAGTGATTGGTCAATATCTCTTAACCTACTCCACTGTGCCTCGACTCCACAGCACCTTTGAATTGCATTCAACTTTATTTTAAAAGGGAACAAATTGTGCACGCAGGCCCGTCCTACATTCGGATCTTCCTATCACTTATCTTTCGTTCATCAACAGTGCATGATACATTCACACATGGGAAAAAAAAACATTGTCAAATGAGTGTCGTAAGCATAAACAATACATATTATCATGTTATGTGGCACATCCCCCCTCCAATATAGAATCCCGCACCAACCCACACACACACATCCCTCACCAACTCACACATAACCCACACATACACACCCCCACCCACCACACATCCCCCACCAACACCACATTCCTCAACACACTAACACATCCCTTAACCAACCCAGACATATTGCACCCACCCACACAAACATCCCTCACACACATCCCCACCGACACACAACTCCCCACTCACACATAACCAAACCCACACAAACTCGCCCACTACACATGCTTCCACCCACCACCCACCCACCCACACCCCCAACCACACAAACATACCCCTCCCCAGACACATCCCGCACCAACCCACACACATATCTCTCACCCTCTCACACATCACCCACCCATACTCACACATTTTCCCATCCATACACACATCCCCACACACACATTTTCCCACCCAACCACACATTTCACATCCACCCACACACCCCACCAACCACACATATATCCCCACCCACACACACATCCATCACTCACACACATCCCCACTCACCCTACACACGCCCCAACACACCCACCCACACACACATCCCCCCTACCAATACCCACACATCCCCCACCTGCCAACACCCACACGTACCACTACCCACCAACACCCATACAAACACACCAACCAAACACACATCCCTCCCACACATCCCTCACCCACTCACATATTCCCCACCCACACACATCCCATCCATACACACATCCCTCCACCAACCCATACACCTCCCCACCAACTCACATATTCCCCACCACACAGTACACACACATACCCCCACCTCGCACACATCTCCCCACCCACACACACACATATCCCCGCACACACATCCCAGACATCCTCTACTCACACACACTTCTCCATACTCCCACACACATCTTCCACCCACACACGCATCTCCCACATCATATTCACCTCCTCCATCCATATACACATTAGCCGCACCCATCCCTCAACCAATACACACATCTCCCACACACCACTATAACATCCCCACACACCCATCCACATACCCCCACCCACACATCCACACACCCACTCATACACACATCCCTCACCCACACACACACCCTACCGACCCACACACATCCCCACCCTGACACATCCCTCATCCACACACATATCCCTTCACCTACCCATACAACTCTCCACCAACCCACACCCCCACCCACCTGCACCTCCTCCACCCACCCACACATCTACAATCTACACACAAATCCCCCACCCACAGACATTTCCCGACCCACACATCCCCCACACACAAACCCCCACCCACAAACCCATTCTCCAACCCAAACACAATCCCCACATCTAGACACATACATGATGCCTCACATAATCACTGAAGCTAACATGAACAAACTCCCACACTTTACACACACATACACTGACGATTATCGTGAGCATTCTCACAAAAATGTAAAACATGGAGAGCAAATTATGCACATACATTGTGTAACGTAAAAAATAGTGATGCAATTCAATAAAATTAACGAAAGATGAGTGATTGGAAGGACCGAATGTAAGACGGGCCTACGTGCCCAATTTGCAACCCTTTTAAAATAAAGTTCAATTCAATTCAAGGCAGCAGGGTTGTGTGTCTCTTAGTCTGGTTCCATTCCCTTGACCTGTCCGACATGGGATGACCCTACCAGTAGCTGTGCTGCCGTCGGCTATAGCTCTTGGGGTCATTGGAACACGCAAGCCCCTCTACCTCGTCGCGGTGGACACACGGCAGAGGGGACAGGTTTAAATGAATGGTCATCATTATTCTTGATGGACAAACACCACACAAGTGAAGAACTCTATTAATCCCCTACTCCCTGTTATTTATAATGCACACAAGTGAAGAACTCTATTAATCCCCTACTCCCTGTTATTTATAATGCACACAAGTGAAGAACTCTATTAATCCCCTACTCCCTGTTATTTATAATGCACACAAGTGAAGAACTCTATTAATCCCCTACTCCCTGTTATTTATAATGCACACAAGTGAAGAACTCTATTAATCCCCTACTCCCTGTTATTTATAATGCACACAAGTGAAGAACTCTATTAATCCCCTACTCCCTGTTATTTATAATGTACACAAGTGAAGAACTCTATTAATCCCCTACTCCCTGTTATTTATAATGTACATAAGTGAAGAACTCTATTAATCCCCTACTCCCTGTTATTTATAATGTACATAAGTGAAGAACTCTATTAATCCCCTACTCCCTGTTATTTATAATGTACATAAGTGAAGAACTCTATTAATCCCCTACTCCCTGTTATTTATAATGTACATAAGTGAAGAACTCTATTAATCCCCTACTCCCTGTTATTTATAATGTACATAAGTGAAGAACTCTATTAATCCCCTACTCCCTGTTATTTATAATGTACATAAGTGAAGATCTCTATTAATCCCCTACTCCCTGTTATTTATAATGTACATAAGTGAAGAACTCTATTAATCCCCTACTCCCTGTTATTTATAATGTACACAAGTGAAGAACTCGATTCATTACCTGTTCCCTGTTGTTTTGTTCATAGTGTACACAAATGAACACCTCCATTCATCATCTGCTCCCTGTTGTTCATGGTGTACACACGTGAAGAACTCGATTTATCACATGTTCCCTGTCGTTCACTGATGTGCACAAGTTAAGAATTAATTTCATCACCTGTAGGCCAGCATGGCCGAATGGATAAGAATGCGTGTTCTTAAACATCCGGCGTGTTGATACCAAAGTAAGGGATTCAACCTCTACACCTGACAGCTGGACTAAAATGTTTACCTCTCGTCCTTACCTTGGGGACGTAAATTACAAGTACCTCTGAAGTCGGAGTTGGTTCGCCTGATGGCGAGTTACATTGTTAATAGGGAAAGCGAATCCACACACAAAATTCAGCCCAGCACTACTAGATGCATTGTGTGTGAGCTACGCTTTAGTTCAAAGCGAGCGAGCGCAAAACTGAAAAAAAACAAAAAAACAGTCATCATCTGTTCCCTGTTGTTCAAGTTATATAATAGTAAAATAACTCAATGCACCACCAGTAAACTCTTGAACAAGTATTGACCGTTATCTATCTGCCATATCTAGGCTAGCGAGCGCGTTAGTGTGGTCTCATTATATTTTATGCTGATAATGTCTTGGGCACGGTCGGGCTATGGTTCGCTGCCCCCTAAAGAGAGGAACAGACTGTCTACCGATTCCTATCTGCATTCACACCTACACTATATGATAGTCCGGTCATACCAATGACCCATAGCTGGCTCCTGATTCCGGTTGTTTCTAGGCTCTAAAATAATCACATATATCGGGTTAACTTTCAGCCTTTAATCACCAAGCAGTTTTCTAACATGGCGTGGGCGATCATGTTTCCACATCTCTCGCTGTTCTGTTGAATGTATCATTTTCTAATCACTCTCTATATCCATCAATAGTGGGACTCTCTTCTGCCTTATTTCCACATGAATCTGCCCCTGTGTTGCGTTGTTGTTCAGCATTTTCAGATACCAATAATGTCGACTGTCTCATTCTGAGTACGTGGCAAATTATCTTTGTATCTTAGCGTCATCAACATGAATAATTGCAACGCTGAAACAATATGGAGACTGCTGAGATGTCTTTTGTCTGATATTCCTTTCAGAATATTCAGTAGGGAAACCGTGTTAGAGTAGTGGCTTGACGTTAGTTAGTTAGTTAGTTAGTTGGTTGGTTGGTTGGTTGGTTGGTTGGTTGGTTGGTTGGTTGGCTGGCTGGCTGGCTGGCTGGTTAGTTGGTTGGTTGGTTGGTTGGTTAGTTAGTTAGTTAGTTAGTTAGTTAGTTAGTTAGTTAGTTAGTTAGTTAGTTAGTTAGTTAGTTAGTTAGTTAGTTAGTTAGTTAGTCGTGGTTCCAACTTCACGGCAACGGGTTGTCCCCATATTGCTCCATTCCTTTGCCAGTGAATATCATACAAAATGATCCTCACTGCCAAAAGTGAACAATGGAACAGACAGGAGTATCGCAAGCCAACAGCCCGCACAGGTACACTGTGCATAATGCCGCCGCCAGAATGCCAACACAAAAGTCCTCCATGAAAAATACAGTTTATCGTGGATGGAAATGGCAGTCAAAAGAAAGACTTCATTGACCCGGGTTTTATCCCATATGACTCGGTCTCTTTCCACAGGACGACTCGCCGAAAGCGCCGCACAAAGCACGAACTCCATACCTCCAGCGGCGACTCCCAGGAGTCTCCTGAAAAATGCACTCGTGAGCCGAAAAGGCAAAACAGTCAATCCAGCAACAGCCGGCCGCCATAGTTCCGAACATGCAGTTCACGCTACACACAACCGCGGACAGATGTAAAAGCATTCCACACGAAACTCACAGCTCACAGTGTCGCGCCACGCACTCACTCAGTAGCAGGGCGACGGAACCATATCCTCCTCAGTCGCCTCCTACGACATGCATGGTAGGCAACAGTGTTACTATTATTTGCTCCCACGTATGGGCCCCGGCACCACACGGGCGACGCTAGCCGTTCCACCCTATAGTCAAGAGTTCGAATTCGCATTGAAGCGGAATTTTGAAAAGATGTAACTTGCGCACCGTAGCCGACCCAACCTAAAATGAGTACCACGAAATGTCTTCAGAAGTGAAGACAGACATCGTTATATTGACCAAATCTGAAGTACCGATCGGTTAATGCAAATATGGGTATATCACCGTACGCCCGATATTCCGTTGGGGTGCAAAAACTTCCTTTACTTTATACAAACTTGTTAGAGCCTGAAGAAGACAGAAGACACCCTGTAGAAACATTGCTACATTCACTTGTTGTGACGTCACAGTCCAGCATCACACTTCACATATGTCAAGGAGCAACCCAAGAGCTTTCGTACTCAATCTACAAGACATTCGCTTGTGAGCCGCAGTTTGCTATAATGTTGTGGGTCCCCGGGACAAGTATTGTTCTTCGAAGAATAATTTAGTGACATTTAGACTAAGATATTGTGTCAGGTTAGATAATTAAGGTGATGAGGTGGTCCTCGAATCGGTCTACCAGTCCGCGTGAATATCTGTACTTGGAAACATAACATCATTCTGAATATGCTCCGTTTTCCAGCTTCCTCTTCTGCTCTCATTTTCTGGAACATGATTTTAAACCACGGTGTCAAACGACTCCTAGAAGTGACTCGTTTGACTCCTGGCCTCATAAATATTTCAGCCGTTGCCACCATAAACATTTCAGGTCCTTGGGTGCAACACTGGTTTCAACGACCTGGGTGGGTAAGTGATCTAGGGGCAGGAGTCTGAATGCACACTTGGGGGAACTGACAACACGGTCATTGTTGCCAATACCCCTCTCTCCGTGTTCTGTGTAAATCTTGCGATTGTTCACACCGTGTCATCTTGTCCTTTGCCACGTACATATCAACAGTTCGTGTGGCCTCTGTCCCTGTTATGTCTATACTCTCTTGTATTTGCTCTATCCTGTAAATATTTTCGTAGTTATTTCATCTTTCAGTTTGCTTGTTCCGTCTATCGGTTATTCCTATTTTCACATTCATTAACGCTTTAGAATTTCAGCCACGTTAAAAGATATAACACTCTTGTAAAAATCATACCTGAGGAAAATGTTGAAGGCAAGCGAGCAAGAGGTAGACAGCGAAACAAGTGGGAAGATAACATCAAGAGGTGAACGAACAGCAATCTGATAAAATGTACAGTCAGAGCGAGAGACAGACAGTGTTGGAGATCCATTGACGCCAACCTTCATTGTGGAGACGGCAGCTGATTGACTGAACGCTAAATAAACGGAAGGTGTCTGAGTAAATGTTGTAACTTTGCATCAGCTACCAATATCTTATATAGCTACAGAAGCATTTAAGCTTCACACTCGTGATCCGGGACTGTTTCCGGATCCGGTCAGGGATATGCACTACTGACGAGCTCAAATGAGGGTGAAACTCGAGTCTAGTGCTTCCATATTGACGTGGATAGGCCTTAGGTTCATACCAGAATGCAATCGGCGTTGCCAGTAGTGGGTTGTGCTCAATATTTAAATTTACGTTGATATTTTCAACAAATGTTATCAGTTTATTCGTGTTATAAAGGACATGTTTGACAACTCAAAACCTGGACATAACCAAACAATAATTTGATAAATATTACCGGCCGTTGTGCAATCTGTGGTGACATACAAACACTGGTGTAGTCATGTCAGGGCGCACCCGGTCGCCGCCTAGATAATTTAAGGGGAAAAAAAAGAAATAAAATAAAACCAGGGCGCTCCCTGTCTCACAAAATGAGATTGATTGTAAAGATTTTAAATCTCATTATTTAACAGTAACTTGTTACGTAACTATCTAAACAAAGCGAGCGCGTTAATGTTTGTATTTATGAGGTTATGCTGACAACGACACGACCGTGGTCCCACGACGGTAGGGGGTCAGCTCTCGTCGTTCGATACAGGAGGGGGCACCTAGTCAGCCATTCCTCCTTGCACTGGGGCCTACAAAATGTGAGGGCCCTTATTCTTCATACGTCCGCGACTTTTAAACATCAATTGTTTCTGTGACGAGCTCTACCCTTCCTGATTGTTATATTCTCATCATCATCAAGTGCCCTGCCAGCTGGCGTAGGCGTTCATGGCTTTCCACAGATCTCGGTCTTTGGTGTTCGGGATCAGCTCTACTGATGATATTCCTCCATGCCACCGTCTCAATCCGTCCAGCATCATTTCTCTTGGTCTGCCTCTGCTTCTCTTTCCCTCGATCTTTCCAGTTGTCATGATGTTCTCCAATGCCTCTCTTCTCATCACATGTCCAAATAAAACTCTTTGCTTCTTTCTTATTGTTGTATATAGTGTTCTAGTTTCATTAGCCTCTTGTAGGCAATCGTTGTAAGTTACTCTGGCAGTTCAAGGAATTCGAAATATTCGTCTCAAAATCCGCATCTCTGTTGCTTCTAAGTTTTTCCTACTTTGTTCATTTGCATTCCAAAATTCACTGCCATACAGCAAAATTGGTTCTACATAGCATTTCAGCACTCTCTTTCTTACATTCATTGATAATGACTTATTACATACGATACTCTTCATTTTCTTAAATGAGGCTTTTGTCTGCTCTATTCTACTCTTGATCTCTGTTGTACATTTTCCATCTGATGTTATAAATGCCCCCTAGGTATTTAAAATTATCCACTTGGTTAAGAATTGTCCCTTTTATTTCTATGTCACATTTTGGTCTCACCATTTTCTTTGATATCATCCATTGTTACTGTTTTCTTAATATTCAAGGAGAGTCCTTTCCTTGCACTCTCTCTTCCTACAGTGTCCAACAATTGTTCTAGGTCTGTTGCATTATCCGCCACTAATATTGTGTCATCGGCATAGCGTATATTGTTTATATTATAACCTCCGATTAGTACCTCTGGCTTCTCTTTGATCTCTCTCATTATTACTTCGCTATAGAGGGAGAAGAGATCGGGTGACAAGCCACACTCCTGTCGTACTCCTAGCTTTATCTGTTCTAACTACCCTCTTTATTTCCCATTTCAATTGCTGCTATTTGGTTCCAGTGCCGGCTTCCTGGCCTAGAGGTTAGCGACTTTTCTCCGTAATCTCGTATACTCTCGTAAGTAACGTGACGACGTTGAGAATCAGCAGTGGTTCGAATCGTGTCAGTAACTTACGAGGTATGTGAGCCGGCCGCTCAGAAAGCAATGGCAAACTACTGAGCGTAATCTTGCCAAGAAATCAACAATCAGCTGAAAGATGCTGATGTTGACAGCGATGTCCTGTAAAGGATATGCAAACATTTTTTAAATATTCTTTATTAAATATACTCGTAAAGTAAAACATGCGTATCCGTGTTATTTTTCCTCTGTTATCGTCTTCTTCTTCTTCTTCTTCTTCTTCTTCTTCTTCTTCTTCTTCTTCTTCTTCTTCTTCTTCTTCTTCTTCTTCTTCTTCTTCTTCTGCTGCTGCTGCTTCTTCTTCTTCTTCTTCTTCTTCTTCTTCTTCTTCTTCTTCTTCTTCTTCTTCTTCTTCTTCTTCTTCTTCTTCTTCTTCTTCTTCTTCCTCCTCTTCTTCTTCTTCTTCTTCTTCTTCTTCTTCTTCTTCTTCTTCTTCTTCTTCTTCTTATTCTTCTTCTGCGTTCATCCGAAGTTTCTTTTTTTCTTTTTCGGACGTGAGTGCGTTGTGCCTGTTTACAGCAGAACTGCGTTCTTGCGCCGTTAGGCCGACACATCCGACTTCTGCGGGCATTTGTTGGCCGGGTTAACCTTTCCGGGCTCTGTTATATTCTATATAATATATTCGTAAAGTAATGCAGACGTAACGGTGTTACCTTTCCTCTGTTGTATTCTATATAAATATATTCGTAAAGTAAAAACAGACGTATTAGTATTACCTTTCCTATGTTATATTCTAAATAAATATATCGTAGAGTAAAATAGACGTATAGGTGTTACCTTTACTCTGGAGTAAACTTAGCAGGCCGAGAGAGGGATTACGCTGCATGGGCACCACATGGTCTTAAATTCAACGCAGGCTTTATGCCATGGAGAGATATAACTCTATGTTAACAACCATCATCTGTGAAGACCGCCAGGTGCCAGTCAAAACAGTAAAGGACTCTGTTAAACGCCTTGTGAAGTATTGGGTATATGGTGCTGTTTCCATATTTGTATAGACCTACCAGTACTAGATGGGTAATATGGTCAATACCACGCCCTCCGCCTTTACTTCCCAAAATGTTTGCTAGAACCCATTTTAGGTTGGGTAGACTTGGACAGTGTAAAAACAACGGTTCACTGGGGTGTCAAGAGCTTGATCACGGAACAGGCAGGCAAGAGTGCAAGCCACTGAAAGATATTAATTAATTAAGATATTCCAATTTTGTGACATAACCAAGCCCTCCGTTGTTGATTACTGAGTTAACTTATTCCAATTTTGTGACATAACCAAGCCCTCCGTTGTTGATTACTGAGTTAAGATATTCCAATTTTGTGACATAACCAAGCCCTCCGTTGTTGATTACTGAGTTAAGATATTCCAATTTTGTGACATAACCAAGCCCTCCGTTGTTGATTGTGGTCTTCTTTTGATATGTAATGTGGTCATTTAAATCAAAAACCTAAGCTCAGAAACAATATTCAATTCTAACATGTGTCTTGAAAATAAATTTACTTTGGTAACCACTGTAAAATGTGTTAGCGCACTCAGCTGACAGCTCACTGGGCGATTGTTCGATCCCTAGTAGTGGTAGGGATGCAATTTCTCCAACACCTGACTGAAACTGACTTAGTGGGTGGAGAGATCTGTGAATGTTAAGACACTCTTGCGTGAAACTATCGGCGGTCTCTTTGCGCCTGAAATGTCGGCCTATGATAATATATTTCAAATGAACCTAAATCTTATGTGAACGTAAGAACTCTCCTCTCTCATCTTCGCTGCCTCTCTATCTCTCTCGCACATTCTCTCTCTATCACAGACATAAACACATTTACACCCATACTCATTTACTCAAATGTATATATTTACACACACATACACCTCACAATGCCAACTAAGTATTGTCCTTTATTCGCTCGTATCCGTTGATCTAAATAGCTTAATAATTTTACACTTTCGTGTATTTTTCTGGGGCTTTGAATCTGGAAGCTCTAGGTTTGCTACTGTTTATACCTGAGTAGTAGTAGAGGGTCTCTAGGCGGTGGTTTGAGGCATAAAATACCTCATATACAAAGAATATATAGAGAGGTGCTGGAGGTGCGGGGAGGTGCGGTCGTATTTTGTAAGCTCAAAGGGGAGAGGGGGAGCATAATTTATGCATAATCGATTAGTGTGCGCCGGCTGTTACGAGTTGATGTATTCGTATCTTTGATAAGATCGGTGAACATCTGTGAGCAAAAAGTCGATATTGCCGGCAGTTGAATATTAGTGTCGGGGTCGAGAGAGGTCGCTTGTACCATCTGTTTTTAATTAAGGGCGGTGTCGGAATAAAATAATAAGGCAAAGAACGATGTGTGGGGTGGGTTGGTAAGTGGTGAAAGATGGGATGGGGATACGTAGTTGGTCATAGTGGGATATCACCAATGTGTAACTGCGGTGTCTAGTGGGTTCCCTACCTGGCAACAGGTTCGAATCTCACTGTGTGGTGGGGTAGTGTAGCAGTGGGTGAGTGTGTAACGAAGCTAGGTGGTATCATTGGCGGTTCGAAATCACGCCTCTGGTCGCTAACTATAGCCAACATAGGCCCAGGAGAGTCGAATGCCAGCGGTATCGCTTTGCATTATTCCTCAGAAAACCTAAGTTCCACAGCCAGCAGATTCAGCGTGATTGCTCATTGTCTTCACATTCATACAAAACTACAGGTTCTATGTAACAGCGCAACACTCTTTTTCTCGTAGCAATTATCATCATTTTACTGGTCAATATGTTTTTCATCTTCGCCGTGGCGATAAGCTTCCTGTTTGTATAGACGGCACAACAAACTGGGCATCCACCGTGATCTTTATCATATAACAGCTGTTGCAACACTCGGCAAAATTAAACAAGGAAATATGGTAATGAAACTATGCGAAAGATCAATTGAACTAGGTGGCTAATGGGCGCTATAACTATGGCGCCAGATTTGCTTATTGTATCAGAAGATGTCAGCCGGTGTAATGCATTAATTATCTTCCCGTTTGTATAGACGACATAACAAACCCGGCAACCACCATGATCTTTATCATATAACATCTGTGAGCAAAAGGTCGATATTGCCGGCAGGTGTATATTAGCGTCGGGGTCGAGGGAGGTCGCTGGTGCCATCTGTTTTTAAGCAAGGACGGTGTCGGAATAAAATAATAGGCACAAAAGAACGATGTGTAGGGTGGGTTGGTAAGTGGTGAAAGACGGGGATGCGTAGTTGGTCATAGTGGGATATCACCAATGTGTAACAGGGGTTCTAGTTACTACCACTGCACTTGACATGTTCGAATCTCACTGTGTGGTTGAAGTGTGCGGGGTGGTGGTCGAGTATGTAACGGAACTAGGTTATATCATTGGTGGTTCGAATCACACTGCGGGTCGATAAGTGTGTCCGCCCCAGGCGGAGCTTTCTAAGAGTATATTAAGACGTAAATGTATAACAAGGGTGTCTAGTTGCTGTCATAGCGCTTGACAGGTTCGAGTCCTACTGTTTGGTGGGATAGTGTGGCAGTGGGCGAGTATGTAACGGAGCTAGGTGGTATCATTGGCGGTTCGAATCACGCCCCTGGTCGCTAACTATAGCCAACATAGGCCTCCGAGGTTCGAATCCAGTGGTATCGCTTTGCTTTTTTCTCAAAAAAACCTAAGTTCCACAGCCAGCAGATTCAGCGGGACTGTTCAATGTCTTCACATTCATACAAAAGTACAGGTTCAACACTCTTTTTCTCGTAGCAATTGCCATCTTTTTACTGGTCAATAGGTTCTTCAGCTTGCAAAAGGTTATCTTCGCCACGGCGATTCTTGTGCTAATCTCTTCAAGGCATCTCCTATCAGTTGTTATGACTGTTCCGAGATACTTGTACCTATTCATTTGTGTCAGAATATTCCCATTTACACGTATATTACATCGGGGTATTTCGTTCTTCCTAGTGACAATCATAAGCCGTGTCGTTTAATTTAATTCTAACCCTAGTTGTTCACCGGGTGCAACAACCGCCTCTACTAAATATTGCAGATCCTGCGCAGTGTCTGTTGATTACATAAATTATATGAAGGCAGTTGACAATTTAAATTAGATGAAGTTATTTTATTACAGAAATTAAATGAAGACTTTTGACTAGAAATATTTAATAAAACGACGAAAAAACGGAGATCTGCCGGCGTGAGAAAAGCTTATAAGTATGTTAATGTCAGTTCCTGTGAACATATTTAGCAGAAGCATTCTGCATAGTATATGCATATTTAGCTTTAAGGTGAAATCAATACTGCTGTACCGATCGGAAACAAGAAAAACGAATAAAACAAATACTAATAAACAACAAACATTCATTAACGGGTGCCCACGTAGTTCATCCTTGGCGTTCATGTCTCATTCAACAATTAGTATAATGTCTGAAGTCAAATTTGCGGCTTCAAAATATCTGTTCATAGCATATTTATATATGAAGATATATATTCAAGGTGATTTTAAAGGACAAATTTCCTCATGTCATACGCTGCAAAATACATATTTCGCTCAAACTTAAACATTAAGAGTGGAAAAGAGTATGTTGTAGATACTGTTTTTTCCTTTGTTTCTAGTGCGACTTGATCATTTGTTGTTCTATCTGGGCATGGTATGTATATTTTCACCACATCTTCACTGATGTTTTTCATCTTGTCTGCTCATTGCCCACGCTTCACAGTCATACAAAAGTACAGATTCTATGAAAGACAGAGACAATTTGCAGCTATTATTAAACAAAATGACAAATCGGAGGTCAGCTAATATGTACGTATTTGTAAATAAGGATACACAGCGATGTCTATTATATAACGATAACAAAGGTATTTAGTTGTAGAAAACTACCGTGCCTCCCACGCAAACGGCGGTAGGCTAGTGACTATGGTTAGATTAGCTGTGATGGCACCAGCTGGAGATATTAATCAGCTACCTGGTACCCAGTGAAGATGACACGATAAACGAGGCGGTATAGGTCGCGTGGCCCTGAACAAAACCAACAATGAAACAAAAATGGTAATGAAACGTTGCGTCGCCGCGAAGAATTATTTTAGAAACCAAAGATTACAATCAATCTGAGAGGGTAATAATAGACAGTCTAACCCTACCAGACAGAGGTGTCTTATACACTGGGTACCAACGACAGACAGCTGGTCAAGAAGAAGCAATACACAGTATATAAAGTTAGGACTAAATAAACCGTAGTTTAAAGAATTCAAGTACATTATTACAAGTTAAATTACATAATAAAATAAATACAGTGATATGTATAAAATTATAAAAAACAAAAAAGAAGAAAACACCAGTGTTACATTAGCAAATAAGTGAAAAACACAACGGTATGAATACGTTGGTGTATTAGATACATACAAACGGTATCGTTGGTGTATTAGATACATACAAATGGTACACACAACATGCCATTATGTCAGCGTGACCGCTATCTGTTATATATTGCGACCAAAATACACCGATCCCCCCTCACGTCAGCGTAACAGACTAACACTTAAACCAAGCGCCCGATATCTGTTCTATATTGTTGCCAACAATTATGTGCATGCCGCCATCTTTTGATGTGAGTTTTTTTTTTATGAAGCCTGTCAGGAAACAACCATAGATACATAGTAAAAGTGTCGTGAGAATACAAAGCCAAGCGTATTGACTCTCGGTGTATCGTTATTCACGTAACGTTTCCTGTTTCCTGCTCCAGTCTATTGTTGTAAAATCTTACCAAAGCGGACACTGTGGACCAAATCTACATGAATGAAGTAGGATAGATGCGGTTGTCATATGTGTCTTATAGGGCTTGGTCATTGGTTTTTTAAAACTTATCGATGGAAGAGAAGGACCCTTACACTACAAACAGAATAAACATTTACATTAATAATACCCATAACAAACACATGACCATCTACACTGGCTGTGACAAAAGTGACAGTCTGCTTAGAGAAAACAGCGAATTTTCAACGAAAACATAGTCTGTGTGTTATCTCCTTGGAAACGTAAATCTGGTTATATTTAAATCACCCTATGCATTCATGTCCCCCATGAAAACTAATGTAATGTCTGAAGAAGTCAAATTTTGAGGCTTAAAAATATGTTTTCGTAGTATATGTATATATGAATATATATACATGTGTTTTCTAACAACAAATGTCCGCATGTCGCGCTTTACATCCATACACAAGTATAGGTTCTATGAACGACACAACACCTACAAGTTACTAAGATTGGCACTGGGTTACCAACAACATTTGCGTCTAGAGTCAATACAACAGGACAAGACAATGCTTTTTTCGGCCTCTGATTGAGAACAGATATAAACGTAATTATGCAATTACCTCTTTACCACAGTACCGAAAAAGTTAAAAATATCATTTTAAATACGCTGACGACCATAGTAACACAACCAGTTAATTCTGTTTGCTCACTTTGTGTATTACCCACACCTACTATAGATTGCAGAAAATACTCATTGTCTACAACCAAGCTGAAAAATATCGGTAAAAATTATAAATGCCTCGTCCGATTTCATAAAAAGAAGGAAATAATGTTAGCCAAATGTGAAAATATCGGTCAAACTTATAAATGGCTCGTCAAAACGTATAAAAAATAGGAAAATTTGTTAACCTAATGAGAAAAATATTGACCCTGTAAAGAAATATTTACAACAAAATTATAAAAATTAGGAACATTTGTTAACTTAATGAGAAAAACTATCGACCAAAGAGATCAATATTTCATCTAATCTTATAAAAAGTAGGAACATTTGTCAGCCGAAATGGGGAAAAGGTCGGTCAAATACATAAATATCTCAACAAATTATAAAACGTAGGAAAAAATAGTGGTCAAAGACAGAAATATCTCATCCGAACTTATAACAAGTAAGAAAATATACTAGTAAATATCAAGAAACATGTCGACCGAAGTAATACAATAGGCAGAACGAGGGACAAACTTATAAATATTTCATTCAAACTTATAAAGACTATGATAAAATGTTATCCAAATCAAATAACAGGCTGACCAAACTTAATTAGCTCATCCAACCTTATAAATAGTAGGACAATTTGTTAGCCAAATAGGCAAAATATTGGTCAGATACACAAATATCTCAATCAATTTTATAAAAAGTAGGAGAAAAGGCTAGTCAAACTAATAAAAATAGTGGCCAAATACATAAATATCTCAACCAAACTGACCAAAGTAATAAAAATGTTGGGTAAATACAGAAATATGTTGACCAAACTTATAAATATCGCTGCTAAACTTATGAATACTAGGAAACTTTGTTAAACAAATGTGAAAAAATATCGGCCAAACTTATAAAAATATCCGCCAAACTTATGAAAAGTAGGAAACTTTGTTAACCAAAGTTGAAACTATATCGGTCAAACTTATAAATGACTCGTCCGAATTCATAAAAAGTAGGAAATAATGTTAACCAAAAGGGGCAAAATATTGACCAAGTAAAGAAATGTCTCGTCCAAAATTGTAAAAATAGGACAAATTTCTTAACCAAAGGTGAAAAAAGATCGGCCAAACAGATAAATATTTCAACTAAACATAAAAACAGTAGGAAAAATGTTGCTTCTATAGTTATGTCAAACGTGTCTTGATCTTCTATTTGAAAAGACATTTCACAATACATAAGCAGCAACGTCAGCACTTTCCCTCTTTTACATTACTGAAAGCTTCAACTTATCATTCCAGCGTTTCTGTTTAAGAACCACTTATACAGACTAATCACGCCATACTCTTGTTTTTTTTTTTCTTTATAACACAAAGTGTCTCTGTCTTTCATAGATAGCTTCACAACTTTTCCATGTCACAGCACCAAGAGCTCAAAACCTTCGTTGTACATGAGCTTCAACGACATAGTAATAACAACATTTATGGCAATGCAGTCTATGGCTCCAACTGGGATAGTTTCGATATCATCTGAGTATTCGTCAGCAAAGATCGATTTCCCATAACTGATATCTTCAACTTTCCATACCACAATGTCTGCTATACTAATCTTCGATTGTTCCAGCTCTCAACACTGCAGGTGTTTTCTAGAAGTCTAGTGAAAATATCATTTCTCACTTTTTCCATCTCTATTTCAGTGTGTCATTTCACAACCAACCAACAGTGTCTGTTACGAGGTCGGTATTTCTTAATACATCATCTGCCCTATTGACCCCTTGAATACCAGCGAATACATCTTCTAACCAATGTTCAACGTTTCATACCACTTAACACTAACATTCTCTTTGCTTACAACACAACCGGTTTTCTGCTGACTGGGTAAATTCCCCAACCTACTGGAGATAAATCGACTGTCCCCTATCCGACAAGACCCTTTATTAGACAATGACTATGAGCATCAACCAGGATGGTCACTGCTAAAAAGGATACCAATAACAAACGATCTTCTTTACAGATGGCTATAAAATTATGATGCTATTCAGTGTTACAATGAGAAGAATAAGGAAGACAATAAAGGTTGAAAAGAGGTGACGAGTAGTAAGGATGTATGGAAGGAAAAGAGACACAATAGGCAAGATATATATTAAGAACACTAATAGATAGATCAAAATAGAAGAGAAAAGGCTTAATCAAGTGGATAATTTTATATACTTGAGATCATTTATAACATCAGATGGTAGGTACACAATAGAGCTTAAGAGCAGAATACGGCCAACAAAAGAGGTATTTCAGAAAATGAAACGTATCTTAGGTGATAAGTCACTATCATTGAAGGAACAAATAAATAAACTTTTCAACAATAAAATTGCAAAAATTAAAAATTAATTTTCGACAATAAAATTTATACAGTAAATTTCTCTTTATTGTTTCTAATTTGAATGTTCTGGTAGCAATTTAATTGTTAACTTTTATTGTCGAAAATTAATTTGTAATTTTTGCAATTTTTTCATGGGGGGGGGGGGGGGGGCATGAATGCATAGGGTGATTTAAATATAACCAGATTTACGTTTCCAAGGAGATAACACACAGACTATGTTTTCGTTGAAAATTCGCTGTTTTCTCTAAGCAGACTGTCACTTTTGTCACAGCCAGTGTAGATGGTCATGTGTTTGTTATGGGTATTATTAATGTAAATGTTTATTCTGTTTGTAGTGTAAGGGTCCTTCTCTTCCATCGATAAGTCTTAAAAAAACCAATGACCAAGCCCTATAAGACACATATGACAACCGCATCTATCCTACTTCATTCATGTAGATTTGGTCCACAGTGTCCGCTTTGGTAAGATTTTACAACAATAGACTGGAGCAGGAAACAGGAAACGTTACGTGAATAACGATACAACGAGAGTCAATACGCTTGGATTTGTATTCTCACGACACTTTTACTATGTATCTATGGTTGTTTCCTGACAGGCTTCATCAATCAAACTCACATCAAAAGATGGCGGCATGCACATAATTGTTGGCAACAATATAGAACAGATATCGGGCGTTTGGTTTAAGTGTTAGTCTGTTACGCTGACGTTAGGGGCGAACGGTGTATTTTGGTCGCAATATATAACAGATAGCGGTCACGCTGACATAATGGCATGTTGTGTGTACCATTTGTATGTATCTAATATACCAACGTATTCATACCGTTGTGTTTTTCACTTATTTGCTAATGTAACACTGGTGTTTTCTTCTTTTTTGTTTTTTATAATTTTATACATATCACTGTATTTATTTTATTATGTAATTTAACTTGTAATAATGTACTTGAATTCTTTAAACTACGGTTTATTTAGTCCTAACTTTATATACTGTGTATTGCTTCTTCTTGACCAGCTGTCTGTCGTTGGTACCCAGTGTATAAGACACCTCTTTCTGGTAGGCTTAGACTGTCTATTATTAGCCTCTCAGATCGATTGTAATCTTTGGTTTCTAAAATAATGCTCCGCGGCGACGCAACGTTTCATTACCATTTTTGTTTCATTGTTGGTTTTGTTCAGGGCCACGCGACCTATACCGCCTCGTTTATCGTGTCATCTTCACTGGGTACCAGGTAGCTGATTAATATCTCCAGCTGGTGCCATCACAGCTAATCTAACCATAGTCACTAGCCTACCGCCGTTTGCGTGGGAGGCACGGTAGTTTTCTACAACTAAATACATTTGTTATCGTTATATAATAGACATCGCTGTGTATCCTTATTTACAAATACGTACATATTAGCTGTCCTCCGATTTGTCATTTTGTTTAATAATAGCTGCAAATTGTCTCTGTCTTTCATAGAATCTGTACTTTTGTATGACTGTGAAGCGTGGGCAATGAGCAGACAAGATGAAAAACATCAGTGAAGATGTGGTGAAAATATACATACCATGCCCAGATAGAACAACAAATGATCAAGTCGCACTAGAAACAAAGGGAAAAAAAATATCTACAAAATACTCTTTTCCACTCATAATGTTTAAGTTTGAGCGAAACATGTATTTTGCAGCGTGTGACATGAGGATATTTGTCCTTTAAAATCACCTTGAATATATATCTTCATATATAAATATGCTATGAACACCTATTTTGAAGCCGCAAATTTGACTTCAGACATTAAACTAATTGTTGAATGAGACATGAACGCCAAGGATGAACTACGTGGGCACCCGTTAATGAATGTTTGTTGTTTATTAGTAGTTGTTTTAGTCGTTTTTCTTGTTTCCGATCGGTACAGCAGTAATGATTTCACCTTAAAGCTAAATATTCACATACTATGCAGAATGCTTCTGCTAAATATGTTCACAGGAACTGACATTAACATACTTATATGCTTTTCTCACGCCGGTAGATCTCCGTTTTTTCGTAGGTTTATTAAATATTTCTAGTCAAATGTCTTCATTTAATTTCTGTAATAAAATAACTTCATCTAATTTAAATTGTCAACTGCCTTCATATAATTTATGTAATCAACAGACACTGCGCAGGATCTGCAATATTTAGTAAAGGCGGTTGTTGCACCCGGTGAACAACTAGGGTTAGAATTAAATTAAACGACACGGCTTATGATTGTCACTAGGAAGAACGAAATACCCCGATGTAATATACGTGTAAATGGGAATATTCTGAAACAAATGAATAGGTACAAGTATCTCGGAACAGTCATAACAACTGATGGGAGATGCCTTGAAGAGATTAGCACAAGAATCGCCGTGGTGAAGATAACCGTTTGCAAGCTTAAAAACGTATTGACCAGTAAAAAGATGGCAATTGCTACGAGAAAAAGAGTGTTGAACCTGTACTTTTGTATGAATGTGAAGACATTGAACAGTCCCGTTGAAGCTGCTGGCTGTGGAACTTAGGTTTTTTGAGAAAAAAGCAAAGCGATACCACTGGATTCGAACCTCGGAGGCCTATGTTGGCTATAGTTAGCGACCAGGGGCGTGCTTCGAACCGCCAATGATACCACCTAGCTCCGTTACATACTCGCCCACTGCCACACTATCCCACCAAATAGTAGGACTCGAACCTGTCAAGCGCTATGGCAGCAACTAGACACCCTTGTTATACATTTACGTCTTAATATACTCTTAGAAAGCTCCGCCTGGGGTGGACACACTTATCGACCCGCAGTGTGATTCGAACCACCAATGATATAACCTAGTTCCGTTACATACTCGACCACCACCCCGCACACTTCAACCACACAGTGAGATTCGAACCTGTCAAGTGCAATGGCAGTAATTAGAACCCTGTTACATATTGGTGATATCCCACTATGACCGACTACGCACCCCCATCTTTCACCACTTACCAACCCACCCTACACATCGTTCTTTTGCGACTATTATTTTATTCCGACACCGTCCTTGCTTAAAAACAGATGGCACCAGCGACCTCCCTCGACCCCGACGCTAATATACACCTGCCGGCAATATCGACTTTTTGCTCACAGATGTTATATGATAAAGATCATGGTGGTTGCCGGGTTTGTTATGTCGTCTATACAAACGGGAAGCTAATTAATGCATTACACCGGCTGACATCTTCTGATACAATAAGCAAATCTGGCGCCATAGTTATAGCGCCCATTAGCCACCTAGTTCAATTGATCTTTCGCACAGTTTCATTACCATATTTCCTTGTTTAATTTTGCCGAGTGTTGCAACAGCTGTTATATGCTAAAGATCATGGTGGATGCCCAGTTTGTTGTGCCGTCTATACAAACAGGAAGCTAATCGCCATGGCGAAGATGAAAAAACATATTGACCAGTAAAAAGATGGCAATTGCTACAAGAAAAAGAGTGTTGCGCTGTTACATAGAACCTGTAGTTTTGTATGAATGTGAAGACAATGAGCAGTCACACTGAATCTGCTGGCTGTGGAACTTAGGTTTCTGAGGATAATGCAAAGCGATACCGCTGGCTTCGAACCTCCGGGGACTATGTTGGGTATAGTTAGCGACCAGGGGCGTGATTTGAACCGCCAATTATACCACCTAGCTTCGTTACACACTCACCCACTGCTACACTACCCCACCACCCAGTGAGATTCGAACCTGTTGCCAGGTAGGGAACCCACTAGAAACCGCAGTTACACATTGGTGATATCCCACTATGACCAACTACGTATCCCCACCCCATCTTTCACCACTTACCAACCCACCCCACACATCGTTCTTTGCCTTATTATTTTATTCCGACACCGCCCTTAATTAAAAACAGATGGTACAAGCGACCTCCCTCGACTCCGACACTGATATTCAACTGCCGGCAATATCGACTTTTTGCTCACAGATGTTCACCGATCTTATCAAAGATACGAATACATCAACTCGTAACAGCCGGCGCACACTAATCGATTATGCATAAATTATGCTCCCCCTCTCCCCTTTGAGCTTACAAAATACGACCGCACCTCCCCGCACCTCCAGCACCTCTCTATATATTCTTTGTATATGAGGTATTTTATACCTCAAACCGCCGCCTAGAGACCCTCTACTACTACTTACCTACTTTTATGTTTTTATATATCCACTGTTATTAAGGTTGTCAGCCTAAATGCATGCATTATGTTTATGCTCCCTGTGTGAATTGCTTCTATGTGATTCAGTGGAAGTGTACGCTCTGTAGCGTGCTGTCAATAGACCCCTGGACTCACTTTGACCTGCAGGTGTTGCATGGCGTGTAACTTATTGCGGATATCATCATCAGCATGTGCCCTGCCAGCTGGTGTTGGCGTTCATGTCTCTCCATTCAGATTTTTTTTTAAATTCGCATATCCTTTACAGGACATCGCTGTCAACAGCAGCATCTTTCAGCTGTATGTTGATTTCTTGGCAAGATTACGCTCAGTAGTCTGCCATTGCTTTCTGAGCAGCCGGCTCAGTTATCCCGCAAGTCACCAGCGGGGGTATAACCGCTTCCAGTTCTCGCCCGCTACGAGACTCTATGTGATAAACGGGATTACGGAGAAAGTGGTGTAACCCCTCGCCCAGAGAGCCCGGCATTCAGATAATAGTCTTCATAAATTATTCTTTCCTTTCTGAACTAGTCTGCGCTGTCGTGAAATGTTAACGATTAAATTCATAATTCCGCATACCGCGTTCAAAAAAATAGCAGATGACGATTTGGAAGCAGACCGCCTTGCGCTGGTTTTCATACAATGGTATGAGCAGTCGCTGAGAAAGTAATATCAAACTACTGAACGTGAACTTGTCAACAAATCACAAACAGTCAAAGCATGCTTTGGTTGACTGCGACGTCCTGTAAAGAATATGCATCTAACTTAACCTTTTTCTGAACAGCCAAAATGAGTAAACACTGATCTTTTCGTAAGAGTCTAAAACACAAAGACAGCGTATCACACACGTCAGATAGAGGCAGTCAACATCTATAGCAAAATAACAAAGCAATGTGCAATACCGTGTAGCAGCTGGAAAGATTAATGGACCAGAAGATACTGGCAGACAGCGATAGAAGATTCACGACAGCCTTTTATCATGGCATGTAAAAATATAAGCATATACATTAATACATTTTGTTGAGGATCCACGGATGTGGAGAAGTACAATCGCCCATTCCAGTTGCCAGGGTATTTAATGAGCATATGTGTGTGTGTGTGTGTGTGTGTGTGTGTGTGTGTTTGAGGATGCATGAGGTGGGAGGACTGGTTAGAGGTAGAGCTTAATAACGCACAGTGAGGAGGGTGGCGTTCTACAATAGACCTGTTACCTGAGAAGAAGAGATGTGTGTGTACGTGTGTGTGTGTGTGTTTGTGTGTGTGTGTGTGTGTGTGTGTGTGTGTGTGCCTGTGTGTGGGTGTCTGAGTGTATGAGAGAGTGGTTGCTTTCGGCACTCTGTCTTGCTTACCTATGGCCCGCGAGATTAAAGAAAGCGCATACACTGCGGTAATTATCGCCAGGCAGATAATATTCGTCCATTAAAGAAGGACACGGGCGACTCGACTCGGCCAACCACGTCAGTCGTCAGTTTTTATGTCTGGTCTGCCAGGACACGCCATGTATTAACAGCCCCCTGAAGCCCTTAGTGCGCCCACGGAAGACTGATGACCTGCCATCACCTGGATTAGCAGTATTATATAGTGCCCTATTGTCTTTTCGTGCTTTAAATGTCTAATTTGCCTAGGCCCTCCAGGCTTATTGCCTTTTTACCTTTAAGACTAAACCCTAGAAGAAAAACAAAGTTGTAAAGTTTGGTAGAGAAAGTTGAAGCTTCTCCGTGTGTCGTCATAGAAGGATGTATTCACAAGTACAGAATGATAATTAATTATGATAATAGATACATTTACAAAGATGAAAGAACAGTCTATGTAAAATGCCGAGTTAATGTTGGATAGGACTGAAGAGTTGAAAAGAAAGATGAATTGGGCACTTGCGTTTGGGGCAAACCGCTAGATCACAACGAGAGAAAGGTCGGGAGAACCTTGGAGGGAAGATACATGTAATTTATGTCACAGTAAAGTCTCAATGAAGTTGTTATAAACTGTATAATGTAACAAATTTACATATTGAAATATTACACATGTGATGCTATCGCTCTGTGACTGTTTCATTATGAAGGGAAATATCCCGGCATACTCTCAGCATTACCGGAAGTGTTCAATTGGAAACAAAAATGACATGCTTTCAGTTGGATAATTGCAAAACCTAAAATAGAAAGTCAAGTATGCGTGTGAGCTTGGAGAAGAAAAGACGATTTTCATAGAAGCATAGGGAACATTGAGTTCCCGTTAATTTCACTGACTGACTGACTTTCTCATGTACAAAGTAAAAGATCCCTTGTACAGGCCATAATGTGTGTTGGGTACATGTTGCTGGATCCATGTTTTATTAAACCAGTCAGCACTAGACTGCTGATATGGTCATGTAATCACGCCGAGCGCCTTTACTTCTCAGGTCATTTCCTGTTTCCATTGTACGTTGGGTCGACACCGGGTGACTTTACTTCTCAGGTCATTTCCTGTACCCATTGTACGTTGGGTCGACACCGGGTGACTTTATCTTTACTTTGAACTTTCAGACCTCTAAGTCCGATGCTTGGTTAATATACATTTCTTAGACATAGTTCAATAGTTAGGTATAAATTATGTTTATATTCCATCTTTGTGGTTAATGATGACATCTTCTTAGGATTGTCGAGTTGGTCATGCGCCGAAGCACTCTTGTTCCTACAAGGAGACGCTCTCGTCATTTGGAGGCGACAGGCTCGAATACAGATATGATTACCGTAGCGTTCAATTTGTATTTTGTCTAATGTGTCACCTAGGCTCCATTTTTGTGTCTTCTTCTTCAACGATCGATGATCAGTACTTGTCAGTTTGTTTACCTGCTGTCCTGGTGGCTTCAAAGACTGGCCAGCTAATGCTATTTATGAATGTCGAGGTCAGTTCACTGATCTTTGCCTGGATGTGGATTCATTTCCTCCCTACATGTGTGAATTATTGGTCGGCATGGCTGAGAGGTTTAACACGCATACATTTTCTCTGCTGGCGGCGGCAGAATGGGATAACTCCATACATGGGTCAGCTGGTCTTAGATGTTGAGTTTCCTTGAAGAAAGCAGTTGCAAACTTTTTTTTTTTTGCATATCCCTTGCATATCCCTAGCATGTTTCAGCTGCTGCTTGATGCACTAGGCAAGATTACGCTCAGTAGTTTGCCATTGCTTTCTGAGCGAGCGGCTCACATACCCCGTAAGTTACCAACGCGGCGAGAACAGCTACCGATTCTCGCGCAGGTTGCCTCACTCACGAGAATATACGGGATTACGAGAAAGTCGTTAACTCCTAGCCCAGGGAGACCAGGTACTGAACGTAAAATTACCTAGTACATGGTGTATTATTAATGACTGTGTAGTGTATGATAATATTGCCTGTGCTGGGGGAATGAACAGGCGGACAGATTGGCTGGCTCGGCAGAACTTGGTGGAGTATTGAATTTAGCTTCCATTATTACGTATACTGTGTAGGGGCGGGGGCGGGATTTTTAGGTAGGAAATACGAAAGGGGGTGGGGGGGGGGGGGGGGTTACTCGTTCTGAAAAATGGTGAAGGGGGCACGGGCCAAAAAGGTTGAGAACCACTGCACTAGTTGGTGGAAAATTGCATTCTTCTGACCGTTGGTGTGTTGCTAGAGTTCATGAACAAACACACAGGGACTGCCTCCTCGTATATTTCTCATTGTACCGTCGGTTAATCAGGTCCATTGATATATTTAGGTGAATACAATGATGAACCTCTTGTAAACATGCAATAGGATGCCCTTCTAAAGGAAGGATGGGGCGATGGGGAGATTTTTGTTCTTATCTGTAGGGCTCTAGGCCCGAGCAATCATGGGTTTTCATCTTTACCTCTTTATCCTATATTGGGGAAAAGACCTTCAATCAACTCACTGCAAGCCATTGTATCCTGAGCCATGTAGTTCTCTCAGGTGTTCTCCGTATAATTCGTTCCTGTCTCTACTTCTCTTCTTTCTATACTTCTGTTGCCCTGTTGGTTCTTGACACAGGCATTCCTAGCTATACTATTATGTTTTCTCAATCTGTCCTATCCAGCTCTAGGGACTTGTCTTGACTTCTTGATTCACTGCTATTTGTCTCGTTTTTCTCTACCATGAGCTCCGCATTGGTGATTCTGTCACACAATTTTAGTCCTTCTAGTTTGCCAATTCACCAATTAATGAAAGTTTTTAGTTTATCTGCAATTGTTTTAATGGGTCTCCGTGTTTCTCCTCCATACAGCAGTAGTGATTTAGCATTAGCATTAACTATTCTAAGTTTGCTGCTAATTAATGTTTTGACTTCCACACATTTCCTACTGCTATAAAAATGTATGCTTATTTTGATATCTGTAAGTGTTAGGCCATGGCGTAGGGGTTAACGTCTTTCTCCGTAATACCGTATATTCTCGTGAGTAACGTAACCTGGGCTAGAATCGGTAGCGATTCTCGCCGCGTTGGTATCTTACGGGGTATGTGAGCCGGCCGCTCAGAAAGCAATGGCAAACTACTGAGCGTAATCTTGCCTAGTACATCAACAGCAGCTGAAAAATTCTGGTGTTGATTGCAACGCCCTGGAAGGGATATGCAAAATAAAAAGAAAGTATTAGGCTGGTTTTGTCTACATTGCTCCTTAAATTCTGTCTTTGAAGTCGGATCTGCCATGTGATTACTTTGAGCTTTTGTGGTGTCCCTATGGCAAGGGAATCGTCATCATTATTTGCCTTGTCAGAGGGCCGTTGGCGTTGAAGTCTGTGCTCATATCTTAGTCCGTTGTTTTCTGGATAAAGTATATTGATGATGTCTCTCTATACGAGAATCAATTCTTGGTGATAGTTCCTACCGGAAGATGATGTCCTGAGACAGCCATTAACAGCGATTTCTGACTCGGATCTGCTTTGATGCATAAAAATCTTATAATAGATAATGTGATAGTTTCCCCTTAACTTCCACATCGACCTACGGTGTCTGTTACTTTTTACCTTTGACAAAATGTCCGACTGGCAGGACAAATGAGTGCCCTGGTCTGTTCAGTTGCAAAGTTGTCCACTTGTACTGGTGAATACTCAAATCCCCAGAGCTGCGTTTTCCACTCAGCTGTGCGTTGCCTTTCCTTCACCATTTTTTAAGTGCTGTTCGGAGTTACTCTTCCACAAGTATGAGACCATGATGGCCTTTCTGATACTCTCCGATACTTTTGGAGTACGGCAATGCGATAGACAAGTGGGGGAATCGAGTACATGCGACCATACAGTTGTGAAGGACCCTGAATCAGCGCCATCTTGGCATATTTGGGTTATGCTGGTAGGCTCATAATTCGCTACCAGGGGAGATTGGCTCTACGTACTTGTGGTATGGATCAGTTTCATCCTGGCAGTCTTAACTGCCAGTTAGATATTTTTAGATATACTGCATTAAGCCAGCTCGACCACCCAAAAAAGGTCAATATTCTACGCGTCAAAACATTCTACAACATAAGCACGAGAGAAATTGATTATATGAAATAATTAATTCTAAATGAAAATCAGTTTGAGTTCCGTAAAGATAGATGAGCAAGAAAAAACATGTGCCACCTCGAAGGGACTTGAAAACAAAACCATCGAGCTGACGGCCGAGTGCTTTCCCGCTAGTAGAGAGAAGAACAACGTGTATCTAGGAATGATGGCTGAGTGAAAACACATAAAGCCAATAACGAATCAAAATAAGCGTGAACAATTCCTTATCAAACCGACACTCTACCGATTTATGATTATTCATGCAAACAAACAAAACAGACCATCAAACAACACAGCGCAACAACACACCAGTTGTTATTGACAATCATAATGCGTCTAGGAAATATCACATACATCAGATTTTTACCCCATCTCATGGTCTCCTCACATCATTTGTTTTATCTTCCACTGCATTGTGAATTACATCGGTTATAACCCATGACAGCATTTACACTTTCCTATAGTTTTTTGTTTTTTTGTTAGCAGGGTTGACTTTGTTTATTGTATACGGAGCCAGGTTGAGCGCAAAGGATTGGTTCCTTCGTTTCATCAGCATATTCAGTTAATACGAACAACGGGGAATTACAATTGTAACAGCTGTTCCGATACTTCGCTCTGGGTTTAGTATAATGCAAGACGCAACCCGGAGGGCCATGTAGTGTCTATACAAATACGACCAATGGTTGTTGTTCTTTTTTGTTTTTAGATTTGTCTGCACCAGTGATTCTTAAAATGTTTTCCATGACGCACCAGTGCACCAGGATAGAGTCAGAGATTTGCTGTTAACGTTATCATAAAAGATGTTAAACCAACATTGCAGCTGATATTATTTTTTTGTTTGAATCCAAAATACAGCATATCTATGTATCACTAATTTAAAGTGCCGATAATGCAGACTTGAAGCGCTACCAATGGGCCATCGTTACTACACAAGGATAGCATTATTATTTAGTTAACTAATTACTCGTTAGGTTATCCTCAATACACATCGGACTATTCAGCTCATAACGGTTCGAATCCCCTCCTAAATATCTCCCTCAGCGTGTAGCAGTCAACGACCCCAGTTTTGAGTTCGTTAACTATTCTTCTTTGGCCGCCTGCTCGCGCTTTGCTGGCTCGACCCATTGCGATGCTCCATATTCTTGCAATCTGGTCTAGGTTGCAGATTAGCAGTCGTCTGTTGCTTCTTTGAATCCATTGCCCTTCTGGCGGCATTCAATATATCACCCCGGACCATTGCTCGCCCGCTTCTGACTGTAATTCCCCCTTGCTAGACTATCCTTTTACTCAATTCCTTTTACACCAGCATGGGCTGACACAAACATCAACCTGACTTTTATCAGGTTTGACCTCAGAAATCTTTTAGTCCAGCCCATTATTATTTAAGCATTAATACATCTCATTCTGGGAGCTGAATGTGCCTGGAGGCAACGTTGTCCGTCTCTGGCCCCGAAAATCCTGTGCACGTGCCTATTTAAATTTCGTAAGTAAAGTACAGACATAAAAAGAGAAAAGAAAAATAACAACAACAGAAATGAGATTCCTTAGATTCCCAAATCTATCGAGAAGAGAGAAAATCATAAACGAGACGCCCAATACAATACACTGTCCAGGATTGCCCAAACTACAACATATCCAGGCGAACATTCTGGCCTAGAGAGACAACAGTGGAAGATAAACTCTATGAGCATTCATTCTACGAGCATTCATTCACTGTAGCATGTCCTTTGTAGAAAACCTCGCTCCCAACAACATTCTGGAACTTTTCTTTTCGGTCATAATCAAGATGTTCCGCGTCCGATACACTCATCTGGAAATCATCCGCTACATCCTGCACCCATCGCATCCCTCTTCCTCTCTTCCCGGCCATATACCCCTCCAATATTGTTCTTTCTAAACTTTAAGGACGTATCAAGTGATCAGAATATTTCAGTTTCCTTTGTTTTATCGTTTTCAGTAGCCAACCTTCTTCAATATTCAGTCCTTGTCGTATGGATGCATTTGTTCTGGTCTGTTTCCAAGGTATTCTTAGAACCCGTCTATAACATTTATGTTCCAAGGTATTTATGCGCTTTTCAGCTTGTTTAGTGAGTGTGCAGGTCTCACAGGCGTATATTGCAATGGGAAAGATGCATGCTCATAAAAAATATACATTTTGTAGGTCTATCCGTCCAAAGCCGCCGGTCTCCCTGGCCAAGAAGTTAGCGACTTTCTCCATAATCCCAGTATATCCACGTGAGACACGTAACTTGTGCTAGAATCGATAGCGGTTCTCGCCGCATTGGTGACTTACGGTTTATGTGAACCGAACGCTCATGAAGCAATGGCAAACTACTGAGCGTTATCTTGCCAAGAAATCAACAATCAGCTGAAAGATGCTAATGTTGATAGCGATGTCCTGTAAAGGATATGCGAACCGAAACAAACAAACAAAAAAAGAAGAAAAATCTGTCCAACGCACCAATTTATTCAGTTGTTTTAGTCTTTGAAGAGTAATAGATATTCGCCTTTTAATTGTCTTCATTGTGTCACAATTGTTGGTAATTAATGAGCCAAGAACATTAACATAAAAAAAAAAAAAAAAACTTCATGACACATTGCGGGTTGCTGCTTCGGACGTTTCATTGGTTGTAGTTGTGTTTTGTTTTTTATTATTTTATTTTTTTTTAAATGTGGCATATCCCTTACAGACGTTGCAGCCAACACCAGCGTTTTTCAGCTGCTGTTGATGTACAAGGCAAGTTTTACGTTCAGTAGTTTGCCATTGCTTTCTGAACGACCGGCTCACATACACCTGTAAGTTACCAGCGCGGCGCAACCAGCTGCCGATTCTCGCAGCTGCTGTTTTCCCCACATGGATATACGGGATTACGAACAATATCGTTAACACCTTGGCCAGGGAGACTGGCTGTAGTTGTTCACTGTATGCAAAAACCGGCTCTTGGGCTTATGAGATAATGAGACCGGCAGTTTCATAAATCCTCGACATACCCATTCGTGTTGTCGAAATCAGTTGCTGGCGATTCGGTAGCAGACCGCTTTACGTTGATTCAGATAGCATGAGGCTTTGGTCGTTCAGAATTTAATGGCAAACTATTGAGCTTAAATAATGCCTAGCAAATCACAAAGCGGCAAAACTTATTTATAATTTAGTATAACATTTAAATAAATGGAGCGCGTAAAGTTACTTGACCACAAAGATTTAGTTAGTTAGTCGCGGTTCCAACTTCACGGCAACGGGTCGTCCCCATTATGCTCCGTTCCTGTGCCAGTGAATATCACTCAAAATGCTCCTCGCTGTCCAATGTGAAAAGTTGAACAGACAAGAGTCTCGGCAAGCCAACAGCCCACACAGGTACACTGTGCATAATGCCGCCGCCAGAATGCCACCACAACAGTCCCAAATGAAAAAGACAGTTTATCGTCGATGGAATCCGCAGTCACCAGGAAGACTTCTTTGACCCGGGTGTCATCCAACATGGCTCGGTCTCTTTCCGCAAGGCGACCCTCCGAAAGCGCCGCACAAAGCACGAACTCCGTAGCTCCAGCGACGACTAGTCTCCTGAAAAAATGCTCTCTTGACCCGAAAAAGCAAACCAGTTAATTCAGCGACAGCCAGCCATTATTCCGAACATGCAGACTTCATTGACCCGGGTTTCATCCCACATGGCTCGGTCTCTTTCCACAAAGAACGACACGGAAAGAAGGGTGGGATATTGAGGCAAATTTTGTTCATTTATGAACTTAGGATGTGATATTGAGGTAAAGTGTGTTTATTTATGAACTTAGGGTGTGATATTTAAATTTGTTTATTTATGAACGTATGATATGATATTGAAGCAAAGTTTGTTCATTTATATACTTACGTGATATTGCTGTTTATCGATTTTGTAAATCAATAAGTAAACTTGTATAAACAGTCTTACAGAATAGCGAATTGAGAAGGGACATGGTGGTGGGAGGTTTACTTGCGACAAGCAATCACAAAAGTGATGTGAAGAGATGTTAAGTGCACAGAACACATAAACAATTAAGTGTAATAATAACAACAGAGTAATTTTAATCGTTCAATACTACAAGCAGGTGTTATTCGTTATATTCCGACTATATCATTGTTAATTGTGGTACCTTTTATACTTATAGAACCCGCTAGACAAGCCATTACTTTAAAACATCCCTTTGTTAATTACAGGTACAAATTTGTATTCTCGACAAATGTACGTTCGAGGCTTGTCTTTAAACCCGTTTTCTTCAATACTTAAAGGTAATATCCAAATTTCAAGAGATTATTTGTTTCGCTAAAATGGATTTCACACTCCACTCTCAGACAATTAACTTTTAACGGAGTTCATACAGAGTGTATTTGTTCCAAGTTTTCAAGGCGGCCTCTGAGAAACAATGGTTACAGTTCGTTGTGAATCTATTGACAACGCATCCTATCCCTGGCTGGTTGTTGTCCGCGCTCCGCCGCACAGTGTACTTCTGCACGTGCGCGTCATTAAAACGCTAACCTAGTATTATTTTTCCTTCGTCTTTTCTAAAAATTAATTAGTTTTTGTACACGCCATTTCCTCCAGTGTTTCTGTCACTCTTTGGGTGCCCAGCCAGGTTAAAAACTTGTCGCAGAAATCTGCGAGTAAACGAAACGATTAGCAGGTTTTGTTTCGCGTGTTGTTATTGTAGTCTATAATTGTAGTTTTCCCCGCTGGCAATATTTAATGATGTTTCCTCGATGTTATGGAAAATATGGAGATATCTGACTTGCGAAGGAAAAACAAATAAAAATAAAAATAAAACACACACACAGGCATCGTCCACTAAGAACTCTAAATACAGCAAACAATGGTAACTGCAATCAGTTTATAACATTTATATACTAAAATACAAATGGAAAGTATTAACATATGTATGTGTCGTCCCCCCCCCCCCCCCCACACACACACACACACACACAGAACGATGGACAGCTAGAATGTTCGTTTTTGATTGGTGACTTGCTGTGTAACGAAATCAGATTTGTATACAGACAGAAAAGCGGTCAGGCTGACAGGTGGACGACAGACGGACAAATGAACAGACAGGCGGTGGAGAGACAGATAAGTAACTAGACAGACAGACCTGCAGTAGGTAGGTAAGTAAATGCGTTGGTAGACATATGGATGGGTATATGAATATATAGATATGTCTCTTCTTCTTCTGCGTTCATCCGGAGTTTTTTTTCGGACGTGATTGCGTTGTGCCTGTTTACAGCAGAGCTGCGTTCTTGCGCCGTTGGGCCGATACATCCGACTTCTGCGGGCATTTGTTGACCGGGTTAACCTTCCCGGATATATAAGTCTAGGTGAATAGAAAGGCAGAATGATTGATAGATGGGAAGACAGACAGACATGTAGGTATTAGATAGTTAAGTAGATCAGTAGGTAGATATATAGATAAGCAGGCGGACAGGCAAGCAGGTATGTAAGTAGGTAGTTAGGCAGGTGATTAGATATGTAGTTGTGTAGGTCGATAGGTGCGTACTTAGGTAGGCAGGAAGGCCGGTGGGTAGGTAGGGGCATGCAGATAGGTGGTGGGTAGGTAGGTAGCTAGGTAGATAGGTAGGTAGGTATTAGGTAGGTAGGTAGATAGGTAGGTAGGTAGGTATGTAGGTAGGTAGGTAGATAGTAGGTAGGTAGATAGGTAGGTAGGTAGATAGGTAGATAGGTAGGTAGGTAGATAGGTAGATAGGTAGGCAGATAGGTAGGTAGGTAGGTATGTAGGTAGATAGTAGGTAGGTAGGTAGGTAGGTAGGTAGGTATGTAGGTAAGTAGATAGTTAGGTAGGTAGGTATGTCGTTAGATAGTATGTAGGTAGGTAAGTAGGTAGGTAGGTAGATAGGTAGGTAGGTAGGTAGGTAGGTAGATGAGGTCCATTTTCTTCAGGCCATTTTTACCTCATTGTGCATTAAACTCGGCAGTACAGGTCTTAGTAAATGGGGCAATCCTAAAGGGCCTGCCCCTGTTTCTGACCTCCAGGTTGGCCAGGAGAAACCACTTTAGTGTGTGCTTGTATTTACACCGTCATGTCCCACTGGCCTTTCATCAAAGATCATCTGCGACGAGATCAAGAGGACGTCCAAGAAGAAAATGGATTGACGACATCAAAGACATTATACAACCACACGGAATGGCACTATCCAGTGCCACCCACCGGGAGTTGAAACACAAATTATTCCTCCCCACGACGCTTGACGGCAGAAGTGGATGATGATGATGATGATGTGATGATGATGATGATGATGATGATGATGATGATGATGATGATGTCCCACTTTATCTCCCAGGGCAATAAAATACAGATTCAAGTATGTAAATGAACTAAAGAATGACTGAATGAATGAATGTAAGAACTAAAGAATGAAAGAATGAATGAGTGAATGAATGAATGAATATAAATGTTGTCATAAGTGAGTGACAAACAAATTAAATGACTGAATAAGTTAACACATTAGCACATTGTCAAATAAATAAAGTATTAGCTGTCAATTAATAGTAGTCTGCAGAATCGCAGTTTTACTGTAATGTGCTTCCATTGAAGTCTGAATGTTATTAGTGACAGCAACTATTCATTTTTTTTTAAAATATGACACCAGATTTTAACAGTTATAATGGGGCCATTAAATTCATAAATATTAACGTTTGCTCGTAACGGATTTCTTCCCTTTAATATCTGGGCGATAATTGAGAAAAACATGGTAAATAATGAGAGCAATTACTTGTTTGATAGCACGGTTTCGTTTTGTTTAAGGAAAAACAGAATTGTGAACTCTTGTCTGCGATTAGGAATTAGCCTTAACAGCAGACATGAAAAGAGTAGAAAGATTGCAGGTAAATTATCTTCCCTTGCCTGTGTACTTCATCGCGGGTTGTCACAAGAGAGATGGAATACTAGAAAATATATTTTCAAACAACGTTTTTCTCCCTCGCCTCCAGAATGTCGTGATAAATATTGATCGATATTTTAAACACCTTTCCTATTTGTCGCTGCTGATGAGGTCATTTTGTTCTGGTAAAGGGTTCAGTTAAATATCGGATTAGACGTTTGATCTTTGTTCCCTGACATCACCTGTCAAGCGCTGGGTCTGTAGTATTGACGGCATCAGAAATACGCCTTGTTCAGACGGACAAAATTCTGTCTTATTAGGTCTAAGGTCTTTAGCCTCCGAGGGATTTTAGGGAATATAGCGATTGTAATTCACGTCAAATGCGACGTTTGTATGCTCCGTAAAGGGATATGAAAAGCGAGAAGAAGAAATTTGTAGGTTTAGAAAGTAGGGCAAATCTGAAACACGTGAGTTGTGGGCTGAATTGGACATTAGAGGATCTTGCGAACAGATTCTTGTTCACGCAACCATTTGTATTCTTCCTTGCTTGGAGGGAGCGGAGATGGACAAATGCTATTACAGCGTCTCTTACTAATGTAAAGAAAAGCCGCAGTACTTGTGTTTAAATCTTTCTGTCATAGTCGATTGTTACATCAACTTTTCCAATCAACAAGCAGTTGTTACGTCAAGTTGTCCAATCAACCAGCAGTTGTTACGTCAGGTTTTCCATTCACCAAGCAGTTGTTACATCAACTTTTCCAATCAACAAGCAGTTGTTACATGAAGTTTTCCAATCAACAAGCAGTTGTTGTACCAACTTCTCCAGCTACCAAGCATTTACTAATGTTATGTAGCAAACAAATATTATTGGAACTAGGTTCATAATTATGAAGAACAATCTACATTCGTGATCTCCGGACAAGTCTTCCCCAGCCAAAGTGGAAGAATGTCAATGCCGATTGTCCCTGCTTCAAATAAAACTATGTGATGGAATATATTAAAGTAGGATATGGAATAGAGCGAACTAATCTTACAACGGGATGGGATTGATGTATTGAAAATAGTACTATGGTGTATGATACCAGGAATAAAAGTAGACGGGGAAGTCTCCGTGGCGAGGTGGTCAAGCCGTCTGCCTCGGGATCCGAAGGTTGTGGGTTCGATTCCGGGCCGCGTCCTTCGGTTCACGAGTGCATTTTTTCGGAGACTCCTGAGGGATTCTTCGCTGGAGCTACGGAGTTCGTGCTTTGTGCGACGCTTTCTGCTCTGGGGAAAGACACTAAGCCATATGGGATTAAAAACCCGGCGCAATGAAGTCAACTCTGTCGACTTTATAGCGACTTTTTCAGCACAGGGCTGGACATTTTTTCATCAACCATTCGTTGCTAATATCACGCGAACCCCCTGATCTCTTGGGCAGGGAGGTCGGATAGATAGCCTTTTCAGACAAGGACTAAAAACAAGAGGTTCCGCTTGCGTGTTGTGTACGCTACTATTCCACGGCATTTGTAAATCACTAAGAGTAGGCTGTAAGACCGCCGTCATGGCAAACACATTTTTACAAAATAAAACTTACCCACTTATGATAAATTCCGTGACGCTGTTTGAGATCTGTCTACATAATCTAACCTTAGACACATGCATACCGAAGTCGGACAAACTGATTTCTGAAGCTCATAATTACGCGTGACACACTCGCCTCGAAAGAAGAGCTAACAAGGAGAGGACATGAGTATAGTTTTTCTACATACAGAAAACGTGATTTCAGCACGATTACAAACATAGTATTCGAGATTCAATCTCCTACTAAGCCAGGATGTACTAACACAATAGTCCGGGATCAATCTTCATCTGAGCCAGGATTTACTAACATGGTCCTATAGACTCAATCTCTCGTTATGCCAGGATTTCCTAACCCAATACTCCAGACTTAATTTCCCGCCATGTCAGAATTTACTAACCTAGTACTTCAGACTCAATCTCCCGCCATGTCAGGATTTACTAACACAATACTCCAGACTCAATCTCTCATTATGTCAGGATTTACTAAAACAGTACTCCAGTCTCAATCTTCTACCATGCGAGGATTCACTAACCCAGTACTGCAGTCTCAATCTCGCACCATGTCAGGAGTTACTAACCCAGCACACTCGGACTCAACCTCTCGCCATGTCAAGATTTACGAACACAGCACTCCAGACTTCAATATTCCGCCATGCCAGGATTTATTAACACAGTAATCGGGGTCAGTTTCCTGATGAACCAGGATGTATTAACACAGTAGTCGGGGTCAGGATGTATCAACACAGTAGTCAAAGCTATTATGTCCTGCCAGCATTTTCCTCTGCTGCACCGTGAGACAAGCCATGTATACTGGGCAGAAAAGAATATTCTCATTTTCTTATGAAGACAACGACGGGAACATGTTTTATACCAAGAACTTGTGTACGGGAAGAAATTAGTACTCAGAACGATACAGCAGGTTCAGCATGGAGGATATTTTCTAGATAATCTCTGGAAATGTAGAGTTTCGGAGTTACATTAGAATGCAGATTAGAGGTAACAGAAACAATCTTGATCTATAGAGTGGATTCATTGCCAAAGAGCAGAAAACTCTTATATGAGCTCATTATTATCATATCTCTAAGGAACTAACACCTATTTATGAGCCAAAATGTCCGCCATTGTTGCCATAGGTGAAATAATTACCACTCCTAAATGTCCGCAGCTGGTCTCTGTGGCTAAGGGTTTAGGGACGCGATTCGTGAGCCAGCTTACCCGAGTTCGAAAACCACCTGCGACCGATTTGGCAGTAGAACGCGTCGCGCTGGGTTTTAACTTCTTTGTATAGAAGCCGGTCGTCCAGAAAGCAATAGCAAATTACTGAACGTAGACTTGCCACGAAATCAACAACAGCAGTAAAATGCTGATGTTGACAGCGATGTCCTGTAAATAGGATGCAGTATTGCCATTATTGTCATGCTTCAAATAACTACCACTGCTAAATATCCGCCATTATTGTCATACGTGAAATAACTACCACTCCTAAATGCCGGTAATTTTTGCCATACATGAAATGATTGTCATTTACTGCCAAAATAGTACCAAGCGGCTTATAGCGCTGGGGATGGAGGGGACCGGGGCGGGGGCGGGGGGTCTTGAGCCTGAGGAATTAAGGCCGCCTGGCTAGTGCAGTCGCTGCGAACTGTGCAGGTTAGGATTTTCTCTATGCCTCGGATAGAAAAAAAAGTCAACACCTTACCGAGGATTCGAACCTGGGTCTTCTGAAGGATAATCCGGCATTCTAGCCACTTCGGACCACCCATAAATGTCTCCCATGATTCCTATACTTCAAATAACTACCACTACTAAATGCCCGCCTTTATTTTATACTTTAAATAGCTACCACTCCTAAATAACCGCTATTATTCTCAACTTGTTCGGGGGTTGTGAAACTGGAAGTGAAACTGTGAGGCACCCGCGACAAACAGCTGACGTGATTCATGGAGGAGACTGATCTCTAGTTTAAACTGGTCGGAAGAAGAAGAAGAAGAAGAAGAAGAAGAAGAAGGAGGAGGAGGAGAGGAGGAGGAGGAGGAGGATAAGGAGAAGACAAAGCATCACCAATACCAGAACCCCCCCCCCCCACCCCCAACCCCCACCCTGATGTGTCTCCACCTTGCCGCGGTGGTGGTGGTGGGGGGGGGGGGGGGGCTTGCGTGTCCCAATGACCCCAAGAGCTATGCCAACGGAAGCACGTCTATGTGTCGGACAGGACTTGGGTTAGGGGCCAGACAAAGAAAGACAACCTGCTGCTCTGCAGGTAGACTGAGGAAAGCAGTCAAAATCTAACATCAGGCGCACGAAGGCAGAAGTTCTTGGTCCAGATATACTCTAAGGCTCTCAGCTGAGGGATATGGCTGAACGCCTCTAAGCTATAAACCCTCGGATGTGAGAGCCGGGCGGATACTCACCTACCGAAACAGAGGTAAGATGATGAGCACGCTACATGCTTAGTTCAGATACTTGTTCGAAAGTTCTCAACTGGGGGATATGAGGGATCCCCGGAAGAGGGGGCCTGGCCGTTACTCGCTCTCTGATGCATAGAGGTAAGGTGCTGAGCGGGCAGCACATGTAGCCTACCTCGTGAGCGGCACTTAATGTGGCAAAGTGGTTGTCACACGAAGTGGTTACGATGAGAGTCTGTAATTATACTCATAGAGTGAGCGCAGTCAAAGATGGAAAAATGTCTCGAAAACACGAAATGGCACGCTTGGCTAGCGAATCTATTACGTGGTATTCCGAAGCTAAAGTTGATGAGTGAATGTCGCCCTCAGACTGTCCGTCCCTGGTTTGTGTGGGGAGCGACAAGTGGCAAAACGAAATGCTCAATACATGGAAGTGAGGAATTCAAGCAGCTATGAGTGGGATGTGGCGATTCCTCGGGTGAACCCAGTCTCAGAGCACTATGTGCCGACTCTGCAATTATGGAAGCCTCCTTGGATAGCGGGGAATGCCCATGATCTGCCCATGCCTTCCCTTGAGGGTTGACCGTGATGTCTTTGATCGTTCTACCTTGACCAGCTGAGATGTGAGCGACACCATAAAAAGTGTCTCTCGAAACCTCCAGGACGGTTAACCTGATCAAAAACGCCTGCCGAAGACGGATGTTCAGGCAAATTAAAACCAGCACAACGCAAAAAACGTTCTAGTGAAATGTTCCACGTGCCTGGATCAGCTCTGACTGTCTAGTTTTCCGAACGTCCTTGTGTCCGGAACAGCTCTAACTAGCTAGTTTTCCGAATGTCCGTTGTGTCCGTAACAGCTCTAACAATCTTGTTTTTCCTGGCACAGCGACTAGCACATACCCGAAGTTCGCTGAGTGGATACTGTCTGCGATCCGACCGTCCCTGGTTTGTGCGGGGAGTGGCACGTAGCGAACGAAAGGCCCAATACATTGAAGTGAGGAATTAAAGCAGCCATGAGCAAGACGTGACGATTCCCTAGGTGAGCTCAGCACCAGAGCGCTATGTCTCGGCTCTGCAACTATGGAAGCCGCCCTGAGTGGCGGAAAATGCCATGGACTGCCCCTGCCTTCCCTTGAGGGTTGATCGTGAAGCATTCGACTGTTCTAACTTGACCAGCTCGTATGTAGACGGCACTACAAAAGTGAGAGTCCCCCAGGATTGCTAACCTGGTCAAAAATGCACGCCACAGTCGGATGTGTTGGCCTAAGGGTTTCGGCCCAAGAGTGCCTAACCAGACACACCGCAATTACATTTGGAAAAAAAAAATACTCTATATGAACGCAGAAGAAGAAGCACCAGAAGCAGAAGGAGAAAGATAAGGAGAATATAGAAATGTCAAAGATGTATGGCAGTGAGCTACAATAATCACTAAGCAAATGTGCACTATATCGCTAACATACATACATGTATTTCTAAAACCTGAGTTCAGAGAGGTGGATTTATGGAAGTGAACTCAGTAACTTGCCAGGAACCTGAGCCATGTCCAAGAAAAACCACCAGCACTTTGTTTGACCTCGTCTCCCATGACATGGGTGAGTGCTTGTTTACCTGCTACGCAATAGGAGTGTCCAACACGAACCAAGGATAATTATCTGGGAAACCGGAGACGACTGTAACTGTTAGCTCACACTGGCACTTTGCGTTCTTGACAGATGACAGTTTGTTACATTGTGCAAAAACAAAACAAAAACTAAAAGGCATAATTACCTCTCCATAGCACAATGTCTTGGCTGAAGTTAGAGACCATGTGTTGCCCATGCAGACTGATCCCTCTTTCGGCCTGTCTAGGTTACTCCAGAGGAAAGGTAACACCAATACATCTGGAATAAGACAAGCTGTCGAAGCTGTCGGATCAGTTAAGAAAGCAATGCTCTATCTGTCCGCTTGTCGGAGCGCACATCATATGTTAGCTCATAGTGGACGTTAATTATAGAGCATCGTGAATAGTGAATATATCTCCCTGGTCGTCTTCTTCCACTCCGCGAACGCCCACTTTTCAACAAGGCCACTCTAATTCACAAAGTCCTACATCGGAATAGCCCAAATTACCTTTGACGATTGTTTAAATATAATGCAAGGCACAGTAAAAGACTAACTATATTACATATCCCGAAGCTTATAATCTTTCACAAGAATCAAAGGACATCACCTTTCCCTATACACATAATCGCAAATGATTCAAACAATATCTCAGTACACTATTACCTTCCCCCATAATAATAATAAAAATAATAATAAGAATCATAATAAAACACTTATATAACAGCCAGTCCTCTTTTAAGCCGGCTTCCTGGCCTATAGGTTAGCGACTTTTCTCCGTAATCTCGTATACTCTCGTAAGTAACGTGACGACGGTGAGAATCAGCAGTGGTTCGAATCGCGTCGGTAACTTACGGGATATGTGAGCCGGTCGCTCAGAAAGCAATGGCAAACTATTGAGCGTAATCTTGCCAAGACATCAACAATCAGCTGAAAGATGTTGATGTTGACAGCGATGTCCTGTAAAGGATATGCAACCATTCTTTTTTTCATGTAGTAGTGATTTTTGCATTTTTCACATGTTTTTATAATGCATGTCTTTTATATTATGTTGTTCTTAGTTAGCCTCGAAAGATGTGTGGATGTAATAATGTATGAAAGAGAGTGATATATGTGCAGAATGTTAGGTGGGCCTGCGTGCCCAATTCCTAAAAAAAATGTTTGCATATCCTTTACAGGATATTTATCCGATTTCCATTACGTTACATATGTAAAGACACCAGCCAAACAGAGACCACAAGAACACCGCACGACGAGAACACAGAAGAATAACCATCTGCAAATATAACCATTAGAGAACTCCTGTTTGCGGACGACCAAGCACTAATAGCAAAATCAGAAGCTGAAATACAAGACCACATGAATAGTCTAAATCAAATGTGTAGGGAACATAACATGAAAATTAGCACAAGTAAACCAGAGGTAATGACTGTAAAAAAGAAAAAGCAACAACGATTCACCTAACCGAACATCCCTTGAAACAATTAAAGAGTTTTAAGTACCTAGGAAATATAATATCATCAAATGGCACATCAGAAGACGAGATCGAAAATAGATGCAATAAGGCAAACCAACTCATTGGACAAATGGCACCAATACTAAAGAACAAACATGCATCAATAACTACTAAGAAAACACTTTATAACGCAATCTTCCTACCAACTCTATGTTACCAATGCCAAACCTGCACAATGACGGAAAAAGAGAAAATACAACTCACAACAACAGAAATGAGATTACTGAGAAGAATACTCAATGCATCAAGAAGAGATAAGATCAGAAATAAAAATATCAAGACTAAAGTGGGGGTTGTAGCTGCACTATAATTTATTAGAAGGCAGCAAGTCAAATGGTTTGGCCATGCAAGTAGGTTACCAACTAACAGTATACCATAGCAAGCAATGATGTACAGACCAGAGGGAAGCAGAGGAAGAGGCCGACCACGTAAACGATGGACGCAGGGAATAATATAGTCGATGGGAATATCGATACATGAAGCCCATAAGCGGGCACTCCCCCCTCCCATGTTTACACTTCACCTCGACACCGCAAGTTACAAGAGGAACATGGTGAGATGAGATTAGATTTCCATTTCCCATTTTCAATCAATCAATCAATCATGTGCCATGCCGGAAAGCGTGGGCGGTCATGACTCGCCATTTCACTCGATCACCAGATGTCGTGGATCAGCTCAGTGTTCCTGTCTCGTCCATGCCATGTGGCCAAGCCATCCAGGTATTTTCCTCTCGGTCTTCCTCTTGGTCTGTTCCCTTCGATCTTGCCATTTGTCACTAAGTTCTCCAATCCATTTCTTCTCATAACATGTCCAAAATATTTTGACTGTCTACGTCTAATTTCTCTAATCAATTTACGATTTTCATTTGTCTCCTGTAGTACTTGGTCATTGGCTTTTCTATCTGTCCACAGTATTCTTTGCATTTTCCTCAGAAACCACATTTCTGCAGCCATCAGATGTTTTTCAGCTTGACTGCACATTGTCCAAGTTTAAGGCACCAGGGCCGGGTTATATACTCGCCAAGACCTATTGACGCGTCCTCGTCGAGCGTCCTGGGCAACAGGTCCCTTCGGGGTCCTGGCTAAAGTCAGTAGGATCGCCGATTCCTCCGAAGTCGGAGAGTGTCTGCCTGTACGGCGAGGAACCACCAGTCTGCACACCAATAAGCCAGACATGGGACAACAGATACTCACGCAAACCTCAGGTCCTGTATGACATCACACTGATGTTGGACAACAGGATGCCTTCATCCAACATACAGGACTTCGTGTTGGAGCTCAAGCCAACGAACACAAGCAAGCAAGCAAGCAAGCAAGCAACATCCACACAAAAGAACAGGCTCTATGTATCCCCTCAACATTCCCATTTTAGTGTCAGATTTTTCTTTAATATCACAATTCTTACTGTTTACTTGATATTCAAGAAGAGTCGTTTCTATGCACTCTAGTTGGTTAGTTAGTTAGTTAGTTAGTTAGTTACTTACTTACTTATCTGGTTAGTTAGTTAGTTAGTTAGTTAGTTAGTCAGTCGCGGTTCCAACATCACAGCAACGGGTCGTCCCCTATGTGCTCCGTTCCTGTCCCAGTGAATATCACATATAATGTCCCTCACGACCCCATGTGAAAAGTGGAAAATACAGGAGTCCTGACAAACAACAGCTCGTTCAGGCACACTGTACATAATGCCGCCGCCAGAATTCCAACACACAACTCCTCTACAAAACATAGTTTATAATTGATGGAAGCGGCAGTCACTTTCCCAAAAAGATGTTCGCCTACAAAGTCTCGAAATTTCTAGATGTTGTTGTTCCGTTTCTAGATGTTTTCTAGCCAGCCATGCCATTTTTTTTCTCCGAAATGCAGTTGACGCAACAAAACACCATCGAACAGATGTAAAGAACATTTCACTGTACATAATGCAGTCGCAGAATGTCAACACAAAAGTTCTCCACGTCAATACAGTTCATCATCGATGGAAATGGCAGTCACTAGAAGACCAGCAGCCACACATTTCTGCATAAGGCAAAAGAACCGGTCATTTCTGCGACATAGCCAACCGCCATTGCTTTGAACATGCAGTTCTTCTTCTTCTTCGTTCATCCGGAGTTTTTTTTTTCCGGATGTGATTGCGTTGTGCCTGTTTACAGCAGAGCTGCGTTCTTGCGCTGTTAGGCCGACACATCCGACTTCTGTGGGCATTTGTTGACAGGGTTAACCTTCACGGGGGAACATGCAGTTCACAACCCACAATCTCGGGCAGATTTAAAAGCATTTCGCACGAAATTCACAGCTCACAGCGTCGCGCCTTGCACTCAACTCAGTAGCAGGGCGACGGAACCATAAACTACCAGTCCAACATGAGGAAAACGCGAATGCAAACGGTAGCCACAAGCATAAACACCCCAGAGGCCTTAACCGTTTCACTGCCTATCCTCTATGTTCGTGTTCTTCTTTGCACTCTCTGTAACTACAATATCCAACAATTATTTTAGGATCTTTTGCATTATCCGCCACATAGTATGTCATCTGCATAGCGTATATTGTTTATTTTAGCACCTCCGATTAATATTTCCGGTTTCTCTTTGATCTCTCTCATTATTACTTCGCTATAGAGGGAGGAGAGATCCGGTGACAAAACATAGCCATGTCGTACTCATGGCTTTATTTGTTCATAATTGCCCTCATTATTTTCCATTTTAATTGCTGCTACTTTGTTCCAGTAAATATTTATTATTATTTTGAGACCTTTCCCATCAATGTTGATATCTTCCAACATTTTAATTAGTTCATCGTATTTTACTTTATCAAATGCCTTGGTATAATCTATGAAGCATAAATATATGTCTGTCTGTGTCTCTCTTGATCTGTCTATTAGTGTTCGTAATGTATATATTGCATTGTTTGTACCCTTTCCTTCCACAAATCCATACTGTTCTTCACCAATTTCCATTTTTATTTCATTTATTGTTCTTTTACTTATAATTCTGAGTAAACGATTAGTGACATGATTTATGAGGTTAATTGTACGAAAGTCTTCGCATTCATTTGTTCCTGGTCTTTTCTTGGTAAAGCTATAAATACATATTACAGCATATCACTTGGTAAATATCAACTGTTGTCAATGTACTTCAACATTTGAGTTTATATAAATATCAAAATTCTCCCAGTACTTCTAATTCTACTATTGTGATTCCATCTAGCTCAGGTGTTTTTCCTTACCTCATATGTTTGACAGGGTCGGCGATTTCTTCTAGGTTGACCTTCTAAGTTACATTCTTCTGTTAGTTCTTCCCTTTTTCCATCATATTATTATCTTATATACTCATTCCACTTCTTCATTATAGCCGCTTCCTCCAATAATATCTTTCCTGTTGTTGACTTCAAACACTCTGTATTTACTCTTATTTTTCTTACTGCGAGCTCACTGATTTTTCTATGCATTTTTTTTTGGGGGGGGGGGGGGGGGGCGGGGGGGGGGGGGGGGGGGGGGGCCGGGGGGGGGAGTGTATCTTATATATAAAATAGAATGTATGTCTGTATGTATGTTATTTATGCGTTCGCGAACGGTCCATCCGATTGAGATGAAATTTTCTAAACGTCTTCTAATCATTCCCGTGCTGCCAACTGTCATAGTTTTTTTTTAAGTGTACAAACAGTTATTTACTTAATATTATTTAATATTTAATTTACATTATAATGTATATATAGCGAGGGGACATAACTTCTAATAGCACTGCTATATATGTAATATTTTTGCATATTTCTCAAATAGGTGGACATTTTCGCTACAGTTATCTACAGGCATATGCGTTATAATCCTCCTCCTCCCCCTCCTCCCCTCCTTCCCCTCCCCTCCTCGTTCCGCTCCTTCTCCTTTCCCTCCTCCTCCCCCTCATCCTTCTCCATCTCCACTTCCTCCTCCCCCTCTTCCTCCTCCTCCTCCCCTCCTCCTCATCCTCCTCCTCATCCTCTTCTCCCCATCCACCTCCTCCTCCTCCGCCTCCTCCTCCCTCTCCTCCTCCCCCTTCTCCCTCCTTCTCCTCCTCCTCCCCTCCTCCTCCTTCTCCCCCTCCTCCTCCCCTCCTCCTCCCTCCTCATCCTCCTCCTCCTCCTCTTCCCCCTCCTCCCTCCCTCCTACTACTCCTTCTCCCAGCATACTCCTCCTCTCCCCCTCCTCCTCCACCTCCAGCTAATCCTCCTCCTCCCCCTCCTCCTCCCCGTCCCCCTCCTCCTCCCCCTTATCCTCCTCCTCCCCCTCCTCCTCCTCCCCCTCCTCTTTCCCTCCTCCTCCCTCCCTCTTCCTCCTCCTCCCTCCTCCTCCTCCTCCTCATCCTCCTCCCTCTCCTCGTCCTCCTCCTCATCCTCCTCCCTCCTCCTCCTCCCTCCTCCTCCTCCCTCCTCCTCCATCGTCCTTCCCCTCCCCTCCTCCTCCTCCACCTCCTCCTCCACCTCCTCCTCCACCTCTCCTCCTCCCCCTCCTCCCTCCCCCTCCTCCTCCTCCTCCCCTCCTCCTCCCATCCTCCTCCCTCTCCTCTCCTCCTCCTCCCCTCCTCCTCCTCCCCCTCCTCCTCCTCTTCCTTCCTCCTCTTCCCCTCCTCCTCTCAATCCTCCTCCTCCTCCCCTTCTCCCTATTTAGTTAATGGGATGAAGATTTTTCTCTTCCAATCTGTTCGCCATATTTATGGGAACGAGAACTGGAGCTTGTATGACTACTTATATGAATTAAATGAGACGCTCCCTGCCAGGGACTGGGCGAAGCCGGGCAGGGCTTCTTATATGGGAACGGGAACGGGAGCAGGGGCCGAATATGAATTAAATGAGACGCTCCATTTACCCAAGTTAATTGTTGGGGGAAGATGTAAAGATCTTTCAAGTGCTCTTTCTAATAACAGACAGACAGACAGACAGACAGACAGACAGACAGACAGACAGACAGACAGACAGACAGACAGACAGACAGACAGACAGACAGACAGACAGACAGACAGACGGGAACGGGAACGGGAACGGGATCTTATATGACTACTTATATGAATTAAATGAGATGCCCCCCACCAGGGACTGGGCGAAGCCGGGCCGGGTCAGACAGACAGACAGACAGACAGAAAGACAGACAGACAGACAGACAGACAGACAGACAGACAGTCGGGAACGGGAACGGGATCTTATATGACTACTTATATGAATTAAATTAGATGCCCCCCACCAGGGACTGGGCGAAGCCGGGCCGGGTCAGACAGACAGACAGACAGACAGACAGACAGAAAGACAGACAGACAGACAGACAGACAGACAGACAGTCGGTAACGGGAACTTATATGACTACTTATCTGAATTAAATGAGATACTCCCCGTCAGAGCCTGGGCGAAACCGGGCCGGGTCAGACAGACAATCAGACAGACAGATAGACATACAGACAGATAGATAGTCGGTAACGGGAACGGGAGTTTATATGATTACTTATATGAATTAAATTAGATGCTCCCTACCAGGGTCTGGGCGAAGCCGGGCAGGGTCAGCTAGTCTTTAATAAAATTTAATCCAATTTTCTTGCACTGCTGGTTTAACCAACTTTCTTTTGCCTTCACATATGTATCTCTTATTTCTTTATTTATCTTATCATGCGATTGTTTGTCATTATTACTCTGTTTTCTTTTGTCCATCAAACTTAAGATGTCTTCAGTCATCCATGTTTTCTTAGCTTTTCTGGTTCTCTTTGATAGTATTTCTTTGCCTTTTGATTAATGGAGTCCCTTAACATTTCCCATTGTTCATTTGTACTCTGTATTTTAGCTATGCCATTGTACCTATTTTTCACAGTTACTCTGTATAGGTCTTGAATTTCTTTGTCTGCTTTCAAAACATCTTTATTAAGTTTCGTATTCTGTATTAAGACTCATATTCTTCTTATTTTAATGGGTGCTGATTGAAAAAAAAAAAAAAAAGGAACCGAGAAATCAGTAACTAGACAACAACTAGAGGCACTAGCTTCGTATCCGTCGCCTGTTGGACGAAGACGGTGTACTTTCACACTTGACCAACTGAAATCGGCAGGTGTTTCCACCAACCAAAAGTGTCCCAAAATGGCTGAAGTTAACTATGTTCTATCCCATAGTTATTGCTTCAGGTGCGTATTTGACTATAACTTCAGTGCTTTAGTTGTGATGTATGCTCTCAGATACTTGCCGCTTTCCCCTTGCCTTAGGTGACTGCACATCAATACCTCAGAATTTATATCTTACTCTGTTGACCCCAGGTATTTCTCAACGATATACATTTGATTGTGTCCCAGGTCTAGGTCAGACAGCCCTACGCTATAATTTGTGACGTAGTTAACACCGGCTTTCGATGGCGTCGCCAAACACTCAAGGACCCGGGCTTTCTGGATGGTGATCCATCACAAGGGACAGCAGCCGGCGGCGGTATTCGCCCAACGTTGACAGTATTAGGGTTGAAACAATGCTGATAAAACTTTGATCTTCATCTGAGAGCTTTTTATTTTGTAAGAACCAAAAAGTCAGCTATGGTGCATTTCATTGGCTGATGAAAAGTCTAATTTTAGATTTCGTTAGCACGAATTGTTATTTTGAGACTACAAAAATGGATACATCTGTAATATAAGCTATATCGATTGTAAGGACACAGCATCGAAATAAAAAAATAAAAAGCATTAGTTCATGTTAAATATTCAGTGAAACAAATGATTGTTAACTACTGAGGTACATTACTAACTCCCTGCTTATTTATTTATATGTTTGTGCATATGCACGACAGGGCAGTGAATATCACGTTAGCCTTCCGGCACAGTAGTCGTATTTTCGAATCCTTTTTAAAACTTTACCTGGGCTCCAATGTCAACCGAGCCTGAAATGTGTGTCATGGAATGTATTGGAAGTAAAGGCGACACATTGACCACTTCACTCATGGAGCACCGACTGGTCTATAAAATATACAGAGCTAAATCAAATAAAATCAAATCAACTTTATTTTAAAAGGGTCACAAATTGGGCACGCAGGCCCGTCTTACATTCGGCCCTTCCAATCACTCATCTTTAGTTCATCAATGGTGCATTATACATTTACAAAGGAAGAAAAAACAAACATTGTCAAATGAATGTTGTAAACATAAACAATGCAAATTATCATGTTATGAGGCACATCTTCCACATACCCACACATCACCCCACACACACACACCCACCCACCCATACACACACCAAGGGACACATAATACCCCACCAACCGACCCATTCCCCTCCTACAATCCCCCACCCACAGACACTGCCCTCACCCGTTCCCCCAACCCACACACACTCACCACCCACACAAAAATCCCCCACCAACCCACACATCCCGCACCCACCCAATACACATCTTAACCCACACACCCATCCCCCACTCACACATCCTCTACCCACCCACCCAGACCCCAAACCACCTATCCCCCAACCACACCTCCATCGACTACAATTTTCCACCCACACACACATCCCCTACCACCCCACACATTACGCACCCACTCACATATCCCCAACCCGTACACATACATCCCCACCAACAGACATCCCCACCAAACAGACATCTCCCTACCCACAAACACACATCTCCCTACCCAGTTATATATCCCCAATCCACTCACACACACACACACACACACACCCCACCACCCACACATGCACTAACTCACATCCCCCACCACACACATATCCCCACCGTGCAACACACATCCCCCACCCAATCAATATTCCCCACCCACACACCACACACAGGTATCCCCCACCCACACATCCCACACCCACACACACCAAAACATCCCCCACCTACACACCATATCATCCCCCATCACCACACACATATCCGTCACCCACATACCACACAATATCCCCACCCACACAACACACACATATCCCCACCCACACTCACACAGATAGCCTCACCCACCCACCACTCACATACCCCCACACCACACAAATCCCCCACCCACGCACACATCCCCACCCACACACCACACACATATCGTCAACCAAAACACCACACACATCTCCCCACCCACACACACATCCCCCACCCATCCATGTACCTTGTTAGCCTCATGCGTGGAAAGAAATCATATATTTGCTTGCTTGCTTGTGTTCGCTGGCTGTGATCTCCAGCGTGACGTCCTGTATGTCGGATGAAGACATTCTGTTGTCCAACATCAGCGTGATATCATACAGGACCTGAGGTTTGCGTGAGTATCCGTTGCCCCATGTCTGGCTTATTGGTGTGCAGACTGGTGGTTCCTCGCCATGCAGGCAGACACTCTCCGACTTTGGAGGAATCAACGGTTCTACTAACTTCAGCCAGGACCCCGAAGGGACCTGTTGCTCAGGACGCTCGGCGATGACGCGTCAATAGGTCTTGGCCAGTATAGAACCCAGCCCTGGTGCCTTGGAAACACCTCTGCATCCCGAATCATATATTTAATTTACTAACTTTATATTGAGAGCCGCTTCTTAAAATGGCCGAAGCTGGGAAAACCAAATTTGCTGTCGGGTGTCCTTTTCGCTAATCTACAAAGAACATGACAGCAGTGTGAAACTGCCAGAAGATTTACATACAAGGTGGCTGAAGGGCTTGCGAACGCGGTTTGTGAGTTCGTATACCCGGGTTCGAAACACGGCGGTGCTGGTTTTTTCGAAAAAGGTATAGAGACCGGTCGTTCAGAAAGCAATGGCAAACTACTGAACGTAACACTTGCCTAGTACATCAACAGCAGCTGAAAATGCTGGTGTTGACTGCAACGTCCCATAAGGGATACGCAACAAACAAAAAAAAAAGGGCGAAAAACTAAAGCGACAACTAACTATATTTATAATAATAACACCATCATTAGTATGTCTTTCTTATTCTCCTCCTCCTCCCCCTCCTCATCCTCTTCTTCCTCCTCCTCCTCCTCCTCCTCCTCCTCCTCCTCCTTCTTCTTCTTCTTCCTCTTCTTCTTCTTCTTCTTCCTCTTTTTCTTTCTCTTCTGCTGCCGTTGCTTCCTCTTCCTCTTACCCATTTCGTCATCATCATCATCATCACCATCATAATCCACATCATCATCATCACCATAATACATATCATTATCATCACCATAATCCATATCATTATCATCACCATAATCCACATCATCATCATCACCATAATCCATATCATTATCATCACCATAATCCATATCATTATCATCAACATAATCCACATCATCATCATCACCATAATCCACATCATCATCATCATCATCATAATCCACATCATCATCATCACCATAATCCATATCATTATCAACATGCCCACCATTATCATCATCATCATCATCATCATCATCACCATCAGCAGTACGTACCGTAAAGAAGTCCTCATAATAAATTAAAATGGCAAGTTTTGGTTCTGACATCGGGAAGTGTTTGAAAACAATTGACCTACATCATGTGGCGTGGTTTTCATGGTTACAACTTTTATTTCCACACACCAACACACAAAAAAGAGGCCGCAGATTTCAGGATAACTTTTTCTCTAGTGTTAAATTTCAAGAATGCTCACACAGATAAAATGTTCTGTGCCCGTCTGAGTGTGATTTGTATCTCTTCCGTTCGTTTCTTTCTCCCGTTCCAGACTTCTTCGGGGACCCAACTGACAAGGAGCCTGGGTGATTAATAGTTTCAGCATACAGAAACACTCTCGCTTGTCCACACAAAGTCTTCATTCTCACTCTCTTCTTTGTAGTACTTTGTGTACTTAGTTCTTGACTTGCCAATAACCATATACGATATGAAATGGGGAATGGAAGTGAGGAATTTAGTTTGAAAGCAAACTGCTCGTATGTTGGAAAGTGGTTCTGCAAGTGCTCAAGAAGAGTATTGTTATAGAATAACTTTTTTGGATGTTTCAGGCGTAGTGAAAGAAAACTAGGCGCGCGTTAATTTATTTTAGTTACACAAGAATGTTACAATGTTTTTGTAATTCAATATAAGTCATCATCCTTTCTCATTATGTTGTAACGTGTAATATGGTAAGTAAGTCAACGACCATTTTACACGCGTTTGAGCACACATTGCTAGACTGATACTTTTAAATACCAATCGACACTCCGTGTGTTATGTGGTTAGTCCCGCCGGCCTCTTTCACTTACCAAGATATTTCCTGATACCCCATTTAGCTTTGGTCGACATGGGATCCCAGGTCAGTTTTTAAAGTTCCAATCCGCCCTAATTTGGAACGAACTCACGACTACCAGGTCGGCAGGTGAGCGTCTGGCGACTACACTGCAATGGCTCCTGGCTTAGAATGTGTGCAAGTCTAACACTTCAGAGGTCGGCGTGGGAGCGGGGCTCATTTTCTTGAGCTTAAACTGCCCATGCGCTAACGGCGGGCTAGTTGGTTTTTCCCGATTCGGCCAGGTGGAATTAAAACGTCGATTTCTCGTTCAGAAAGAATTGGCAAACTACTGAACGTAAATTTGCTTAGTTAGTCACCTTGACTTGGGGTAGCTGGCAAAGTCCTGCAAGGACATGCACTATTTATAACACTTCAAGCACCTACAGTAATAACTGCCAGGAGACTATCTTCGCCGTTAACTGTAAGACATTGTTTTGACTTTAACTGTAACACTTTAACTGTAAGGCGCTGTTTTGACTTTAGCTGTAAGACGTTAACTTATAAGACGTTGTTTTGACTTTAACTGTAAGACGTTAAATGTAAGACGGTAACTGTAAGACGTTGTTTTGACTTTAACTGTACGACGTTACATGTAAGACGTTAACTGTAAGATGTTGTTGTGACTTTAACTGCAAGACGTTAAATGTAAGACGTTAACTGTAAGATGTTGTTGTGACTTTAACTGCAAGACGTTAAATGTAAGACGTTAACTGTAAGATGTTGTTGTGATTTTAACTGCAAGACGTTAAATGTAATACGTTTTTTTTTTACTTTACACTATCAGAAGCTCACGTAAAGTGCATATTAGCTAATACTAGTACACATTTACGGCATGCAGTTCTCCTGTTCTATCTATATTGTAGTGTGTTGTGTGTGTGTCGATGGGTGTAACTAGAAGGGCCGTCGAGATGTTCTCTCACACACACACACACACACACATATATATATACACACACACACGCACAGAGAGAGAGAGAGAGAGAGAGAGAGAGAGAGAGCGAGAGAGATACACATACATACACACCAGATGCAGTCACATTATATATATATATACACAAAGTGGAGAGTGGAAAAGAAGAAGTAACAAAGACATTTATGATTTGTTTAAGTCCCCGCTAATCACTGGTATCATGAAGGCTAATAGACTACAATGGCTGGGGCATATAGAAAGAATGGAAGATAATAGGGAAACAAAACTCGCTTACACTCAGGAAATAAATGACCGTAGACCCCGAGGTAGACCAAGAAGGCGGTGGAGAGATAATATACATACAGACCTACAAGCACTTGGAATCAACGACTGGCAAGAGAAGGTCCACCAGAGAGACGAATGGAGACAGATTGTATTTGCAGCAAAGAACCTCAATGGCTCGGAATGCTGAAGAAGAAGAAGATATATATATATATATATATATATATATATATATATATATATATATATATATATATATATATATATATATATATATATATATATATATATATATATATATATATATATATATATATATATATATAGTGTGTTCGAATCTCCATTTGAGGCGAGAATATGTTTTAATTGACCTGGGCTTCCAGGTCGACCCAGACTAAA
>JACEFZ010012422.1:852500-855000 GCA_014155875.1 Cepaea nemoralis
ATACTTACTTACTTACTTGCACACTTACTTACTTACTTGTATAATTGCTTATTTACTTGCTTACTTACTTACTTACTTACTTACTTACTTACTTACTTACGTACGTACTTACTTACTTACTTACTTATTTACTTACTTACTTACTTACTTACTTATTTGCATACATCCCTACCTACTTACTTAATACCTACTCACATACTTACTTATATATCTACTTACTTTCTTACATACTTCCTTCCTCACTCACTCACTCACTCACTCACTCACTCACTCACTCACTCACTCACTCACTCACTCACTCCCTTACTTACTTACTTACTTACTTACTTACTTACTTACTTACTTTCATATTTACTTACTTACTTGCATGCTTACCTACCTACATACTTACATACCTTCTTACGTTCTTACTTGCATACTTACTTACTTACTAACATGTTTAGTTACCTATTCATTTGCTTAATTAATTACTTACTTACTTTCTTACTTACTTGCTTACTCTTTATTTTTCTTTCTTCATGTGTTAAAATGTAATCAAGGTATGACAGTCTTCAAAATTATTCATACAGAAAGCAAGATGCAACCGAAGAACTAGAACCAGACATACTGAAAGAAGAAATTATAGAAGCCGTCAGATTAGTCCTATTGAACAAATCACAGGGATAAGATGAAATACCAAATAAACTAATTCAAGCAGCAAGAGAAATAGGAACAGCATGGCTACATACACTTTTCCACCATGATTGGGTAGAAAAACAGACACCACGAGACTGGGGAAGTGCCATAATTATCTCAATTTGGAAAAGCAAAGGCAGCAAACGAGACTGCACACAATACTGAGGCATTTCACTGTTGAGTCATACTGGGAAAATATTTTGTAAAATTCTTGAGAGAAGATTACGAACTACTATAGAACCCCAGCTAAGCGAAACACAACTTGGATATAGGAAAAACCACAGGATGCACATATGCCTATTTTTGCTCTTAGACAACTTATAGAAGAAGTCAATCGAATTCAATGAAACACTATACTTAGCCTTTGTCCCAAGAAAAGGCATTTGATAGAGTAGATAGAAACAAGTTGTGGGAAATCCTTAAACAGTAAGAAGTGGGTACACATCTAAGAAACCTATGTGGAATCTTATAAAACAACAGTGAATGCATAGTGAGAGCAACTGGAGGACACTCAGAACCCTGCACCATAAGATCCGGAGTACGACAAGGTTGTGTCCGGTCCCCTCTCTTGTTCATAACATATATAGACAACATGTGTAAAGAAACCAGCCAAACAGACCATAAAAACACCGCGTGGCGAGAACACGGAAGAAGAACCATCTGCAAATCTAACCATTAGAGAACTCCTGTTTGCGGACGACCAAGCACAAATAGCAAAATCAGAAGCTGAATTACAAGACCACATGAATAGTCTAAACGAAATGTGTAGGGAACATAACATGAAAATTAGCACAAGCAAACCAGAGGTAATGACTATAACTAAAGAAGAACAAACAACAACAATTCACCTAAACGAACATCCCTTGAAACAAGTAAAGAGCTTCAAGTACCTAGGAAGTATAATATCATCAAATGGCAAATCAGAAGGCAAGATCGAAAATAGATGTAATAAGGCAAACCAACTCATTGCACAAATGGCACCAATACTAAAGAACAAACATGTATCAATGACTACTAAGAAAGCACTTTACAACACAAGAAAAGAGAAAAGAAACATCACAACAACAGAAATAGGATTCCTAAGAAGAATACTCAATGTATCAAGAAGAGATAAGATCAGAAATGAAGAAATCAGGACTAAAGTGTGGATTGTAGCTGCACTAGATTTTATTAGAAGGCAGCACATCAAATGGTTTTGCCATACAAGTAGGTTACCGACTAACAGTATACCACAACAAGCAATGATGTACAGACCAGAAGGAAGCAGAAGAAGAGGCCGACCACGTAAACGATGGATGCAGGGAATAACAGAGTCCATGGGAATATCGATACATGAAGCCCATAAACGGGCACTCTCCCGCTGTTTATACTTCACCTCGACACCGCAAGGTACATGAGGAACAAGATGAGATGAGATGAGATGAGACAGAAAGCAATGGGGAAACGTAGATGCTGAATTCAGATATTATAAAAATATGTTCGTGTATAAATACATAAACATAATTCTTCTTCTTCTTCTTCTTCTTCTTCTTCTTCTTCTTCTTCTTCTTCTTCTTCTTCTTCTTCTTCTTCTTCTTCTTCTTCTTCTTCTTCTTCTTCTTCTTCTTCTTCTTCTTCTTTGTCTTACTGGTTTTTGCCGTGAAGCGTCACAGAGAGGAGGCAGAAGTAATTTCCTGTGATTCGCTTGTCTTGTTACTTGTGCTAACTTTATATTTAATTTCTACAAAGTCCATGTAACCAGCTCTTCCTGGGTCATCCTCTCATCTTGTATCCCGATGTTCTCACGTAGAACGCCTCTAGCCGCTGCTTGATCTTGTTCCATTCT
>JACEFZ010012422.1:860000-867500 GCA_014155875.1 Cepaea nemoralis
TTTATTTCCTGAGTGTAAGCGAGTTTTGATTCCCTATTATCTTCCATTCTTTCTATATGCCCCAGCCATTGTAGTCTAGTAGCCTTCATGATACCAGTGATTAGCGGGGACTTAAACAAATCATAAATGTCTTTGTTACTTCTTCTTTTCCACTCTCCACTTTGTGTATCCCTAATGGGTCCAAAGATGCGTCTTAAAATATATGCACACATGGATTTTATATCGAGAAATAAAGCCATCGTTCCTTGATGGTATACATAAACTTAGTGGAACAACAAGGAATCGTCACGTCCTGCACATGGCTGCTTAGCCTCACTTCCGTATATTGGGCCTTCCGTTCACCATAGGCTGTTCTTCTGGAAACCAGAAGTATGCAGTCTGCAGATGACATCCACACAGTGAGCTTTCGATTCGGACTTTCCATGTAATGGATTTGCTATCCAAGAAATATTCCATTTCGTGCCACTAGGACACTTTTCCACCTTTTATGAAGTCCACACAGTGGGCTTTTGATTAGGACTTTCCACGTAATGGATTTGCTATCCAAGCAATATTCCATTTCGTGCCACTAGAACACTTTTCCACCTTTTATGAAGCCCACACAGCAAGCTTTCGATTTGGACTTTCCACATAATGGATTTGCTATCCAAGCAATATTCCATTTCATGCCTCTGGGTCTTCATGCACCTTTAAATGTCAACCTGTATGCAGTTAAAGTAAGCTGCGGTCAACTTGAGCTTGTTGATATCTCCATAGAGCTTGTCCTCAAATGAAGCAGGTGTGGGCCAAAATATCTTTCTCTGTTCTGCATACGTTGGGCAATCCTGCAGCAAATGTTTTGCTGTCATTTTTCCAGTTCTACAATTACATTCATCGGTATCTCCTATCTTTAGTTTATTGAACAAGTGGTATTTCAGCCTGTTATGTCCTGTGCGCAGTCTGAAGATTGCTACTTGTTCTCTTCGGTCGAGTTTGTAATATGCATCATCCTTCTGATGGCCTGGATGCTCTGATTCCCATTTGGTTCTATAAGTGCTTTTTATCAACCTCTTTGCCTCATTATAGGTTATGTCTATGTCAGGCTGTGGTAGTCGTCCGCCCTCTTTTGCCAGTCTGTCAGCCTCTTCGTTTCCAGGTATACTGCAATGTGATGGGATCCACTGTATTACAACTTTTTTGGATTTCTGGCATAGACCATGGAGTGCTGCTCTTAGGTCAGTTAGTTCTGTGCTGTTATTGCTCTTCAGTATTGAGACAGCTGACTTTGCATCTGTGAAGATAGCTATTTGCTTCTCTTTATTTTCCTCCATCAGGAGCATTTCTGCTGCAGTTTTCAAAGCCTCTACCTCCGCTTTGAAGTTACTTGAAAATTTTCCAGTTGCCATTGAATGTGTTTTTTTTCACTCCATTTTTTAAATTTAGGAGAATTCCTCCTCCTCCATTCTCTATTGAATTTTTGGCTGATCCATCTGTATATGCATGGGTCCAATTCCTGCTTGGGTAATGTTCTTTTATATAGTTTAGGGTTATTTCTCTTCTTTCGGTTTCATGCTGAGTGTTCTTTTTCTCAATACCAGGAATGTTTTCTATCATCTCAGGCAGTTGCTGCTGTCTCCAAGCTGGGAACTTGTGTGCATTGTGTATGGGCTTGACTGTTGATATGTTAAGTATAGGATCTGCCCTAATCCTTCGTTTTGCAGTTTCTACAAAGTTGCTACGCTTCAGTCTTCCCTTTCCAAAACCATTAAATCTGTTGTACATAGGGTGGTCTGTCAATCTTCTAAATTTTTCTGCTTGTTGCTGGGCTCTGCTATCTCTTCTATCCTGCATTGGTTGTAAACAAGTGATCTTTTCTAGTTCATTAATAGGCGTTGTCTTCAGGCTTCCAGTTATGATTCGCATTCCTTGGTTTTGGACTCTACTTATTTTGTTAAAGTTTGACTTAGCTGCTGTTGCCCAAGCTGCAATGCCATATTCCAGTACTGGCCTCACCCGTCCAGTATATAACTTCTTGAGAACTTTCTCATCTGCTCCCCACGTTGTACCAGCAAGCTTTTTCATGATTGCCATTCTCTGCCTTGCTCTTGTTCGATTTTTCTCAACCTGTGTCTTCCATGTCAGGCGACGATCAAAGGTGACTCCTAGATAGTTTGGATTTTCTTCATGGCGCAATATTTTTCCATTCAATACCAGCTTAGGTTGCTGAGTTTTATTTGAGAGGGAGAACACTGTGCATGTTGTTTTCTCCTCACTTATCTTCACTAGCCATGATTTTGACCAGTCCTCTAGCGCTAATAAAGCTTGCTGTATTCTGCTGTTAGCTGTACTAATATATTCTTCAGATGTCCATATGGCTAGGTCATCTGCAAAGGAGGATGTGTGTACTCTGGCTGGAAAATTTTCTGTGACGTCATTTATATATGCTAGGAATAATGTTGGTGAAAGAACTCCTCCTTGGGGGACACCTTGCTCCAGCAGCATCATTTTGCTTGTTTGTCCTTGTACTTTTGTCCTGGCAGTTCTGTTCTCAAGGTAGTGGCTGATCCATTTATACATTTTTCCACAAACATGCATGTTTTGCAGTTTTACTTTCAGTCCTTCCTTCCATACTTTATCAAATGCTTTTTCTAAATCTATCCAGACTGCTAGTGTGTGCTTTTTCTCTTGGAAGGCATCCTCTATTTCCTGAGCTATATAGGTTATTTGATCTTCAGTGGATCTGTACTTTCTGAATCCTGCTTGGTGTGGTGTTAAGAGTTTGTTTTCTTCCAGATGCCATGTTAGCCTGCCATTGATAATGCGTTCCATTAATTTTCCTACACAGCTAAGTAGACTGATAGGTCGATAGCCATTTGGTTCTTCCAGGTCTTTTCCTTTCTTTGGGACTGGTATTAGTATAGCTTCCTTCCATGCCTGTGGGACTATTCCTCTCTTCCAGCTGTTATTTAGGACTGCTAGTAGTTTCTTTTTTGCCTTGTTGGCTAGTCCTATTAGCATTTCATTTGTGATTCCATCCTTTCCTGGTGATTTCTTCTTTTTTAGGGTATTCATTGCCTGTTCCATTTCTTCCATTGTTAGATTTGCCATCATATATTCTGCTGCTGTCTCTGTATTTCTATGATGTATCTGTTTGTCTTTGATTGCTTTCTTCTGTTCGGTTGTAATATCAATGTGGTTTGCATTTGCATAGTGTTCCATTAGTGCATTTGCAGCCTTTTTTCCTGTAAGCAAGGCATTTCCTTGTTTAATTGTTATTTGTTTGTTTCTAGGTCCTTCATTGTTCATGGCTTTCACTAGTTTCCATAGTTTGTTACCATCCCTGTCAAAATTCAGGTTTTCTGTTTTTTCCCTCCAACAATCTCTTGTTGTTTGATTTACTGTTCTTTTATATTTTGCTGAGATGGCTTTGAGAGAGATATTCGCTTCAATTGTTTGTTCTCTCTCTGCTGTCTTCCTGGCATCTTCAACTTTGTCCTCCAAACTTTGTAGTTCTTCAGTCCAGTATGGTTTGTAATTTTTCCTCGCTCCTCTAGGAATGGACTCAGTGGCTGCCTGTATTATCGCTCTGTTTAGACTTTCCACCATTTGCTTTATGTTGCCATATCGTGTATTTATGTTTTCACAATATTTGTCTGTTAGTATGGCAAATCTGTCCCAATCTGCTCGTTTGTAATTCCAGCGGGGCAAGGGCTTTTGCTCCTGTGGAACATACTCCATATTCATTACAAGCTTGATTGGTCTGTGGTCACTACCTGCTAATTGGTCCAGCACATGGCGATCGATTTTGTGGAGGATGTCTCCTGTGCAGAAAGCTAAGTCTGGAGTAGAAGTGGTAAGCCATCTTCTGGAGTAGAAGCTCGGTGTGTCATCCGCTTTGTTGAGTAGATGGAGATTTGAGTCTATTTCCCAGTCCTCCAATTCATCTCCTCTTTTGTCAGTATCTGGGTATCCCCATCTTTCTGAACGGCTATTAAAGTCTCCGACAATAATGCAGTTTGTGTCAGTTATTTTCATGTTTGAGAGTGTAAGGTCCTTATCTGCTGGGCTATACAGATTGTAGATTCTTATTTTCACGTCCTTTATCATTATATCAACACCTATAATTTCTGTTTGGTTGTCAGAGATCACAGATACTTCGCTGCAAGGTATTGTATTTCGTGTAAGTATTAGAACTCCTCCTTTATGTCCTTCGCGGTCGAAACGTGTGGCCTGATATCCTCTGACTGAAAATTTGCGATTGGCATTGAGGTGTGTCTCTTGAATGCATGCCACATCTATTCTATCTTTATGAAGACGCTGTGTCAGGGATTCTTTCTTGTTATAAACTCCTTCGGCATTCCACTGTAGTATGTTGAGTGTCCTTGGTATTTGATCAATAGCTCTTAACCTACTCCTCTGTGCCTTGACTCCACAGCACAGGGGAAGGTGACCACCAATAGTCATGGGTGGACCCCCTCGAGGCAGGGGGCCCGGCACTATCACCGCCTGATGGGACTTCACGGGATTAGCACCATAACGATTAATTTTCATCTGTGGCATCATGAAATGATAAAGTTACGTTGCACTTCTTTGTCAAGCCTGTGGCTCAGTACATCCGATTTCGACAAGCACTTTTTCGGGATGCTTTCCCTAGCCTTTGACTGTCCCCAGTCTACCTACAAGGCAGCAGGTTTGTGCGTCACTTCGTCTGGTCCCTCTCCCTTGACCTGTCCGACATGGGTGACCCTACCAGTAGCAGTGCTATCGTCGGCATAGCTCTTGGGGTCATTGGAACGCGCAAGCCCCTCTACCTCGTCAAGGTGGACGCACGGCAGAGGGGAGTCGGTTTCTTACCGGGCAATGTTTAGAGCGGAAGAAAACTGCTGACTAAGAAAGATATAAACAGGCGAAAAAATCCCTGGAAACCTTGGAAATGTGGTTTGGACAACCAAAATGATCAGTCAGACGTTTTAAAGGAAGATGAGTCGCAAAGAGAACTTATCAGCAATATAAGAAAGAGGTCACATTTTGAGAAGACAAAATCTGGAACATGTTGTGACAACAAGAAAGATTTGCTGAAAGAGAGATAGAGGAAGACAGAGTGAGAAGATTCTTTACAGTCTTGTGTCATGGCATGGAAGCGGGTCAACACACACATTGATCCATAACTTCGGAGATCGTAATTTGTGGAGAGGCATGATCGCTCACGCCAGCCGGCATGGCACTGGATAATGATGATATAAATTGGCAAATCGGGTCCTTATTGGGCGATGTTTAGAGTGGAAGACAACGACTGACTAAGATGTAACTTGGCAAATCGTAACTTGGCAAATCGTTATATACTGGGCAATGTTTAGAGTGGAAGAGAACGACTGACTAGGATATAAATTGGCAAATCGGTTCCATACTGAACAATGTTTAGAGTGAACGTCAACGACTGACTAAGATATAACTTGGCAAATCGTTTCCTTACAGGGAAATATTTAGAGTGGAAGAAACGACTGACTTGGGTATAAATTGGCTAATTAGTTTTGTACGGGGCAATGTTTAGAGTGGGAGAAACGACTGACTAAGATATGACTTGGCAAATCGTTTCCTTACCGGGCAATGTTTAGAGTGGAAGAGAATGGTTCACCAGCACATTCTGCTCTAATCGGATGAACGCTGGTACTGACAGGTCAGACAATGCGGGTTTCCAGAAGATGCTTTAAGAGGGCTTGATCTCCAGGACTTGACCCTGCTTTGCTGTGATCTGCATGTGAGTGCACGAGGCTAATATCACGCGTGTGCCTACGTGCACGTGTGCTTGTGCGTGTATGTGACGTGACTGTTCGGGTGTGTATATGCGTGCGCGTGTGACTACGCGCGCGTCCGTGGTTAATTATTTTAAGCTTATGTCCTTTAAAGTCGTCCTAGGCCTGAAATTCGAGATTTTAATGAAATAGTGTCAAAAGCCACAGCTTTGACTCGTGCGGCTTTGTAACATTTAAAGGACAACGATACTGGGAAAGGAGGTGAATTGGCAGAAGAAGAGAAGATTGATGGTTGTAGAATAGACCCAAAAAAAAAAAAGAAGAGATATATGGAGTGAAAACATCAAAATAATGAGAACAATTGCAAACAATTTTTATGATGTGATGCTAATTATTATGAAATTATTATGAAGAACGGAAGAAGAAGGGGGAGGAAAAGGGATAGGAGACCTAGTGAAGAAAGACAGAAAGAACAAAAGAAAGACAGACAGAGAACGAATTTAAATTGATGAAGAATAGAAGCTGCAGAAGAAACACAACGGCATCAGACACGATAAATTGTCAGAGTGATGAAGACATCACATAAGAACACATTTCGTTAATATTTTATTGGCGATGTGTTGTACACATCTCGATGTCTTCGGCTATTTCACATGTTTAATGTGTACTGAAAATCATTCTATGCTAGTTTGATTAAGTTTGTGTTTTTCTTTTCTTTTGTTTTTTTCAACTCAAGCGTAGCCCATACACTATTACTTCTAGTGCACTAGGCTGATTTTTACGTGTGGGTTAGCTTTCCGTATTACTTGTGTTCCTCGCCATCAGGTGAATCCACTCCGAATTCTGCGGTACTTTTAATTTACGTCACCAAATCAAGGATCGAGACAGGAAACATTTTAATTCACGTGGCGTTGGGGTTGCACCCGCGACCTCGGCATCAGTACACCGGATGTTCTAGAACGAGCGCTCTTATTGATTTGGTCATACTGACCTATTCTATACAAGTTAACTGACTGTCAGAAACAGCTGATCTCTGAGTGACCAGGACGCGATGTTGTTGCTGTTGTTGTTATTGTTGTTGTTATTGTTGTTGTTGCCGTTGTTGTTATTGTTGTTGTTGCCGTTGCTGTTGTAGTTATTGATGTTGTTATCACTAGTACTTGATAGACCAGCAAGTGTACATCAGGGGCTGCTTTGTGGGGCGTTTCTTAAATCGTTTATCATAAACTAAATCACATCGCGTTGGTGTGCTATTTACAGAATGGCCAAATGCTTTTAAGTGGCTTAACGGACTTTATTCGCTAGCCTTACTAGCCCAGTATTCATATGTTTGAATCTCCAAGGAGGATATTTTTTTTTTTTTTTATAATTGACGAGTGTACTTGCTCGACCTACCACCTAATCCAGTGTAAGATGGATTCTTGCTTGGCCTACCTGGTTCATCCATTGTAAGATGGATACATTTTAGGCCCACCTGGTTGATCCAGTGTAAGATGTATACTTGCTTGGCCTGCCTGGTTGATCCAGTGTAGGATGGTTACTTGGTTGACATACCTTGTTCATCCAGTGTAAGATGGGTACTTTATTGGACTACCTTGTTCTTCCAGTGTAGATGGATACTTGACTAGACTACCTTGTTCATCCAGTGTAGATGGATACTTGACTAACTTGTTCATCCAGTGTAAGATGGATACTTGCTTGGCTTACCTGGTTGATCCAGTGTAGAATGGCTACTTGCTTGACATACCTTGTTCATCCAGTGTAAGAT
>JACEFZ010012422.1:872500-898652 GCA_014155875.1 Cepaea nemoralis
TGCCCCCCCCCCCCATATATGCATCATTTTTTATATTAAAAACTGAAATGTTCACTAAAGAAACTTGAATTTTATTTTAGAAGGGCTCACGGTTTTTCCCAGAGGGGCCGAGCACCCTCCCCCCCCCCCCCCTCCCCCAGGTCCGCGTCCTGTGTGTCGGTTGTGTTGGGTGAATTTTTTTGTTGTTGTTGCTTGCTTGCTTGTGTTCGTTGGCTTGAGCTCCTGTATGTCGGATGAAGGCATCCTGTTGTCCAACATCAGTGTGATGTCATACAGGACCTGAGGTTTGCGTGAATATCCGTTGTCCCATGTCTGGCTTATTGGTGTGCAGACTGGTGGTTCCTCGCCGTACAGACAGACAGTCTCCGACTTCGGAGGAATCGGCGATCCTACTGACTTTAACCAGGACCCCGAAGGGACCTGTTGCCCAGGACGTTCGACGAGGACGCGTCAATAGGTCTTGGCCAGTATATAACCCGGCCCTGGTGCCTTGGAAACACCTCTGCGTCCTTTTTTTTGGGGGGTGGGGGGGTTTGGCGGTTACCCCAGACCAAGCTGGTTCCCTCGCCTCCCCCTTTTTTGTGTGGACCCTTAGTCTCACTGTGAGCTATTGCCCACAGTGGTCCACCAGACCCACATCTAAGGTGAAGATATGTGATGGGTTTTTATTTGATCATCCCAGCCCCCCGACCATTCCAGGCGCACTACTGGTGGAGGGGGGGGGGGGGGGGAAGAAACAGCAAAGTCACCCGAATCCTAGCCAAAGGACCGGTAGGTTTTAGGAAGAAATCACTAGGAAATTATTGAGCAAACACAGAAAGTAAATTTTCAAAACATATAATGGGGAACTGAAATTCAAGTACAAAATAATTTAATGAAAGATTGTTTCTATATTATTTTAATTATTAGTAATTATTTAAATTAGTGAGATCCTTGCGCTTGATGCTTGCTGCAAAGAGATTTATGTCAGGTTCCAATTTAGTTAACTTCAGTCTCAAATCTCCCCGTTTTGTTATATCCAGCCGATTTCTTCCACTTTAGAATTGCCCCCCTTAACAATCGAATTGCCCCCCTGTGGGGCGTGGGCCCCACGTTGGGAAACACTGCACTATAGGCTGGGTCGACCGTGTAGTAGGTTTGTTAATAATGAACACAACACAAACATACTCATTGGCTCAGTGGGGATTCTACCACATGACCACTGAGCAGACAAGCGGGCAAGCTGGCCACTGTGCTACCGTAATTCCAGAAAGTATAAGATGAAGAGATACAGGGTGTATTTTTAATGACTGGGATTTTGGAAAATATTGCCGTTCCAAGTTTTGTATTTACCTTTTATGTTGCTTGAACTCCACAAAGGGTGAATACAAAATTGGAACGAGAATATTGTCCAAAACTCCCACAGTCATTAAAAATACACCCTATACATGCCTAGATGGCCAGAAAGTATATGACGAAGATATAAATGACTAGATGGCTCGAAAGCATATGACAAAGAGATACAAGCCTAGATGGCTCGAATGTATACGACGAAGAGATACATGCCTAGATAGCTCGAAGGCATAAGAAGAAGAACTACATATCCCAGCTTGATTTTATGTGCAAATTTACATTCACTACTTTGCCAATTGCTTTTCTACATGAGAAGTCAATGTTTTAAGCCCATCTTAGAGCCGGTGTAAGGAATGAACTTCCAACCTCGCTATCAGATCACTGGAAGTTTAAGAGAGAGCGCTTTTATCTTTTTGTCCGTCTCACTTTCATTAAGCATCATAGTTAAATATGTTTAATGTGGTATCAGATTCAATTTCTGTTGACTTTAACAAATTGTCTAGTGATGTGAACTGTTTTCTTGACTTGTGTATTCTTATTTTAATATACTTAACTCTTTCCCCATCTTCGTCACTATCTCAAAACGTACATGGTTCCACAGCATGGTGTGTGGTTGTACCGTTAGAGATCGCCATCATTTGCTTCATTTATTATCTTCCCTTTTCCTCCTATGAATTTTTAGCCCTAATGGTTGTGACGTCCAAGCAAGTGTGTTTTGTTTATATTGCATGCATGTTTATGTAACAGACGAACCGGCGGAATTGCTTTGCTTTGCTTGCGTTCGCTTTGCTTTGCTTGCGTTCGCTTTGCTTTGCTTGCGTTCGCTGGCTGTGAACTCCAGCGTGAGGTCCTATATGTCGGATGGAGACATACTGTTGTCCAACATCAGTGTGATGTCATACCGGACTGAGGTTTGCGTGAGTATCCGTTGTCCCATGTCTGGTTTATTGGTGTGCAGACTGGTGGTTCCTCGCCGTGCAGGCAGATACTCTCCGACTTCGGAGGAATCAGCGATCCTACTGACGTTAGCCAGGACCCCGAAGGGACCTGTTGCCCAGGACGCGCGACTAGGACGTGTCAGTCGATCTTGCACCAGTACAGAACGTGGCCCTGGTGCCTTGGAAACACCTCTGCGTCCCACCGGCGGAAAGATTTACAGTCATTAAAAGAGAGGCCGAGAAAGAAAGAAAATAAAGACAGGCAGAAAGACACGAGAGAGAAAGAAAGAAAGAAAGAAAGAAAGAATGATGGAAAGAAAGAAAGAAGCTGGAAAAGAAAGAAGAAAGACTGGAAAGAAAGAAGAAAGAAAGAAAGAAAGAAAGAAAGAAAGAAAGAAAGAAAGAAAGAAAGAAAGAAAGAAAGAAAGAAAGAATATACAATTAATTGTTCTGGATATTTTTGCTCAATGATTTAATTGGCTCATAATGGCCGAATTCTTGCAAACCTGCAGCTGATATTTCTACCAGAATTAAACCTGGACACTTTTGGCTGAGATCATTAGAAGGACACTTGCATTTAAATCTGATGGATTTCCAGCTCTGCAATGAACTTGCGTCTTTGAGACTCGAACCAGAAACACCTGGGCGCGCTTGTCCAGGAGTTCATGTCAATGAATGAGCGCCGGCTTTGGTGTTGGGATGACATCGGGCCCTTCACGTCGTCTTGGAGTGAAAAGTCATGAAAGCAATGCCCCATACGCGTCCCATACATGTCCCATACACGTCCCATTTTCCTTCTTCATGAGCTCTCGCGTAATCAAAAGGACTTGGGAATTTCCTAGTTTCCGCGCATCACAATGGAGCTCGTTCTGTCTTATGTCATTTCTCACGGTCTTCCGTTTGTTTTTTGTCCTTGGCGTCAATTTCTCTCTCTCTCTCTCTCTCTCTCTCTCTCTCTCTCTCTCTCTCTCTCTCTCTTTCGATCTCTCTCTCTTTCTCTCTGACTCTCTCTGTATCTCTTTATCTGTCTTTCTGTATCTATGTCTTTCCCTCCGTCTCTCTGTTTATCTGTCTCTAATTCAATACATCTCTCTTATTATTATTATTCTAGTTGTTGTTGTTGTTGTTGTTGTTGTTGTTGTTGTTGTTGTTGTTCTTCTTCTTCTTCTTCTTCTTCTTCTTCTTCTTCTTCTTCTTCTTCTTCTTCTTCTTCTTCTTCTTCTTCTTCTTCTTCTTCTTCTTCTCTTCTTCTTCTGCTGCTTCTTGCTGCTGCTGCTTCTACTTCTTCTGCTTCTTCTTCCTTTTGTTGTTGTTGTTGTTGTTGTTGTTGTTGTTGTTGTTGTTGTTGTTGTTGTTTTTCTTCCTCTTCTTCTTCTTCTTCTTCTTCTTCTTCTTCTTCTTTTTTTTTTTTTTTTACACTGAAAACTTACCTTTGGTTTCGCCACCCCTCCCCCCTCTTTCTCTATTCCCCCACCTCTCACCCTCACCCCCCCCCCCCCCAAACACACCAACAAATTCTGGTTACATTACTTTCTTGACCTGACATATTTTTCTTACAATGTTGTAAGTTGTATTCTTTGCCGTGTACGTGGCGATAGCGTTGCGGACGCGATTCATAATGCCGCTTACCCGCGTTCGAAACACAGCGGTGACCGATTTTGCAGCAGACCGTGTCGCGCTGGTTTTAACGTATTGGTATGGGTGCCGGTCAGAAAGCAATGGCAAACTTTTTTTTTCGCATATCCTTAACAGGACGTTGCCGTTAACACCAACATTTTTCAACTTGTGTCGATGTCTTGGCGCTCCGAAGGTCCTTGGTTTGATTCCAAGCTGCGTCGTACGGTTTACAAGTGCAGTTTTCTTGGAGACTCGTGGGGGTGGTCGCTGAATCTACAGTGTTCGTGCTTTGTGCGACGTTTTCGGTAGGGTGCCCTGTGGAAAGAGACAGAGCCATACGGGATAGATCCCGGTGCAATGAAGTCGATCCACTTTTCTTTTAGGGTAGGGTTTTGAATTGCTAAAACTTTAACTTTAACTGGGTCGTGGAATAATGAGTACTAGCGTGGATTCAGTTTCCAGTTCTCTATTTACTCCCTTTCCCTCCCAGAAGAAATATCAAGCGCTCATTGACAAGCCCACATTGATTTTACAGGCAATGTTACCTTCAGTAGCTGGCCATTGCTTTCTGCACGAGAGGTCTATATTTAAGTCCAACTTAATGCAGCCGGTCTCCCTGTCCTGAGGGTTAACGTCTTTCTCCTTAATCTCGAATATTCTCGTGAGTAAAGTAACCTGCGCGAGAAGCGGTAGTGGTTCTCGACACGTTGGTAACTTACGGTGTATGTGAGCCGGTCGCTTAGAAAGCAGTTTCAAACTACTGAGCGTAATCTTGCCTAGTACATCAACAGCAGCTGAAACATGCTGATGTCCTGTAAAGGATATGCAAAAAAAAAAATTAATAATGCAGGTGTGCGGATTGAACTGCTTTACTCTGTGTTATTTTATATTGTTTACATTTGCTGTTTTACCACTAATTTTATTCACACATTAGTAGAAGAAGAAAAGCGGGCGCGTTGACGATGTTGACAAGGATAATGCTCCATAATGTCATGAGCACGGTCTCACGTGGGTTCGAGGCCTGGACTCGTCGCCTGCGAAGGTTAGAAAAAACCTAGACTCCTGTTAATCCGTGCATTCAGGCCTACACAATGCGATGATCCTATCACACGACAGACACTAAGCAGGAAGTTGGGTGGGGATCAATGTTTAAGAAAAAGAAAATAAATAAAGATGTATTAAAAACATCTGCTTTTGAAGAAGACATTGCTTAAGGCGATCAAGGACAGACAGTTAAGACACTTCCGCCATATTGAGAAACAGTGATCCTTATTAATGGAAGTTCTAGAGAGTCACGTGTTGGATGAGCATTCAAGGTCGCCGTCTGTTGTTTTGGGGTTAGTGAACGAAGTTTCACAATTTCCTGATACTCCGGGTGGAGGATTCGAAATCAGCTGCAGGCCATTTGGGAGCAGATTGCTTTGTGTTGATTTTGATTGTATTAGCGTAGATTGTTCAAAAAGTAATGCCAAACTACTGAACGTAAGATTTTCTAGTTACACAAACAGATAATAAATGCTAGGGTTGATTACAAAGACCTGTCTCAAGAACGTGCACCTAACTTTAAAATGTTACAGAGAAATAGCATGTATTGTATTCATTTCATCCAGTGTGTTTGATAAACTGAAGCCGTGAGTTCTAAGATGGCTGATGAGGCCTGTTTTGGCTCGAAATGTTCTTTGACAATGTGGATATCCTGCGGTGGCTATTTTCACACCCCTCCAGTCGTTTTTTTTTTTCCACAGCTCTTGCAGTCCTGGTTGCTTCTTTAGTGACTACACCCTTAGGTAATGATGTACGCCGCGAATTTCAGTCTTTGGGAGTAGCTCACAATTGTCGTGATGAAAGATAAAATTGGATGGAGAATGACTTGCCCGATGATGTGGATTAAAGTGAGGAAGAGTTGCGACTTAGTCGACCACACACTCTGGAGTGAAATAGCATGCATGATGGTGACAACATCAAGAATGGGGCTTAGAGACGTGCATGATTGTACGGTGAAAACTCGCGACAAATGGTGTTGGAGATTTGACAGTTGACCTTCAGTGCGGCGACGTCACTTAGTTGTGATGGTGTATTTGTTTTGTTAATGACTCTCATTACACATGCAGGTAGACTGTCAATATACCGGGACATTTCCCATTCTTTACCTTACCCACACTGTCCCGAGCCAGAGCGATTTGTGACAAATGGCTGTCGTTGTGTCTGGCGCCGTTTTCAAGTTACACGTTTTCTCTATTGACACGGTACATTTTTTATTGTTACTTCACATATCCATCCATCCATCCATCCATCCACCCATCCATCCATCCGTCTATCTATCTATCTATCTATCTATCTATCTATCTATCTATCTATCTATCTATCTATCTATCTATCTATCTCTATCTATCTATCTATCTATCTATCTATCTATCTATCTATCTATCTATATATCTGTCTGTCTGTCTGTCTGTCTATCTGTCTGTCTGTCTGTCTGTCTGTCTGTCTGTCTGTCTGTCTGTCTGTCTGTATCTCTCTCTCTCTCGCTCTCTCTCTCTCTCTCTCTTCGTCCGGACGGCTATCTCGTGGTATGTCTGTCTGTCTGTCTGACTGCCTGCCTGCCTCCCCCTCCCTCCCTGTCTGTCTGGTCTATAATAGTTCCACCACAGCCACGTCATGAGAAGAGAATGTCGTGGAAGACACACACAGAAGGAAACCGCATTCCTTTCTGGCTCCAGCAGGCTAGTTTCTTCTTCTTCTTCTTCTTCTTCTTCTTCTTTTCTTCTTCTTCTTCTTCTTTTCTTCTCTGCTTCTTCTTCTCTTCTTCTTCTTCTTCTTCTTCTTCTTCTCTTCTTCTGCTGCGTTCATCCGGAGTTTCTTTTTTTTGGACGTGACTGCGTTGTGCCTGTTTACAGCAGAGCTGCGTTCTTGCGCCGTTAGGCCGACACACCCGACTTCTGTAGGCATTTGTTAACCGGGTTAACCTTCCCAGGGGCAGGCTAGTTTAGTATCGACAATTTTGGGCTCCGTTGCGAAGTGGTCAAGCCGTTTGCCTCGGGCTCCGAAGGTTGTGGGTTCGATTTCGGGCTACGTCTTTCTGTTCACGAGTGCATTTTTCTCGAAGACTCCTAGGGGTCGTCGCTGGAGATACGGAGTTCTTACTTCGTGCTACGCTATCGGCAGGCCGTCCTGTGGAAAGAGACCGAGTCATATGGGATAAAACCCGGCGCAATGAAGTCGATCCTCTCGACTTTTAAGACGTTCCATATTTTAATTGACCGTTTTTAATTTACACAAATGAGGAGAAAAAATAAGGTACAACTCCCCCCCCCCACCCCCCCCCCCCCCCCCTCACCCCCACCCCCCCCCCCCCCCTACCCCCCCTCCCCCCCCCCCCCCCCCCCCCCCCCCCCCCCCCCCCCCTCTTTTTTCACCTCTCCCGCTCTATTTTCCGCCCTTGATATTCAAGTTTATTTTTCCCCATCTCATCATCATCATGTGACATGCCGATAAGATGGCGTTCACATTTGCCATTTTATATGATCATTAGAGTCGTTGATCAGCTCTGTGTTCTTGTCTCGAACATGAAATATAGTGAGGCCATCCATATATTTACTTTTCTGCTTTCTCCTTGTTCTTTCCTCCTCAATCTTGCTAGTTGTTATCAAGTTCACCAGCTTATTTCTTCTCATAACAGGCCCATAAAATTATTAATGTCTGCATATAATTTATCCCATCAGTTTACAGACTTCAATTGTTTCTTGTAAGTCTTGCTCATTTGTTTCTCTGTTTGTCCATGGTATTCTATGCATTTTCCACTTTGCATTTTCCACTTTCGTTGCATTTTCCACTGCCATTAGATATTTTTCATGTATTTTTATTTTTCCAGCTTGTCTCCTCATTGTCCACGTTCGACATTCACATAAAGGTATTGGCTCTATGTATCTCTTCAACACTCTTTTTCTTGGCAACAACGGCAGTATGCTAAATACATCTCTCAATTGTGAGAGCTCCCCCCCCCCCCCTTTTTTCCTTGAAGGTCTGGACATCAGATGCTGCTTCGTTAAAGATGATCGACTAAGTCATTCAAGAACTCATTGCATGCCTTAATACCAGCTGGGGATATTCTCTACACCATTTTGTATAGACCAATGGCTCTTCCATGAGTGATGTGGTCAATATCCCGCCGGCCGCCTTTACATCCCACGATATTTTCTGGTACCCAATTTAGGTAGGGTTGATCTGGAAGCCGAGATCAAATTTAAAATCCCCGATGCATATTCGAAATGAAGGCTACCCGACCAGCAGATGATCGTCTAGCCACTACACCACCGGGGTTCCCGATGATCGACTGCCTGATGGTGATTACAGCTGATGTTATAAATCATATAATAAATTGCCTTCACAGCTTGAATCTCAGCTGTATAGTTGTAATAGAATGTACCAGCAGGGGCAGCATTGCCTCACAAACGCTGTCAGGATTTCAGATAAGATGCAGGTACTTCTATTCTTGATGGCAATTATTTGTGAACTATGTGTGTAGGCGTGTCACTGACCCTGATGGCAATAATTTGTGAACTATGTGTGTAGGCGTGTAACTGACCCTGATGCTATGCGTTGCTAACTACATTTATCTCTGTTTGTTATACTCTCGGCCCCCAAAATACATGTTTTGAATCACAAAGCTATAATAATATTTTGTTTGTTTGTTTTTTGTTGTTTTTTTTTTTTGTATGTGGGGCGATTATCGTGTCATGTCATTGGCACCTTTCCGTCTTGACAGACGATAGTTTGGTACATTGTGCTTTAAAAAGGCTTAATAACTACGATCCATGGCGGTGGCAGGGGGGCGATTATCAAAGTGCAACTAAATGAGTAGAGTCGAACAGGTCTGGCAATATCAGAAAGGGGCTGTCCAAAACATACACAGACACTAATTTTGTAACGTAAAGAAGCACAAAACTGTCCGTTAAATATGTTACTCCAATGACAAGTCATTGCATAACTTCGAACGGGTGGAATGTAATGTGGATTCAGTTCACGTCGGATTATCATCGTTGCACTGCGAGTGCGCTAAATGAGTCTCCCACTTCCTGTGCAATAAACCTATCAGCATAGAAGTCTAATTGTGTCAGTCTGCAGTGGGTGATTCGTGAATAAATTTTCATTCATTCATTCAGTCGAATGTCCTTTGCAGAACCTCGCTCCCGTAACAACCTTCCGGAAAATCTCTCGATCATAAACAAGATGTGCTGCGTCCTATACACTCATCTGGAGATCATCCGCAAAATCCTGCACCCATCTTCTCTTTGGCCTTTCTCTTCCTCTCTTCCCAGGCATATACCCCTCCATTAATGTTCTCTCGAAACTTTCGTGGCGTTTCAAGTGACCAAAATATTTCAATTTTCTTTGTTTTATTGTCTTTAATGGCCAACCTTCTTCAATATTCAGCTCTTGAAGTATGGATGCATTTGTTGTTTTCTTTATCCAACATATTCTTAGAACTCGTGTATAAAATTTATTTTCAAAATATTCCTTTCTTAAATGCTGACACTCTTTTCAATTAAACTCTACTTTAAAAATGAATTCTCTAATCTCCAATGGCAGCCAACATTCTTTATAGATCTCTAGTAGACAGCACTGTGATGAAGGGTTACGAATGCAGTTAACAATACAACATACCGCGTTCTAAACACTGTTGCGGGCGATTTGGAAGCAGATAGTTTTACGTTGGTTTTCATACACTGGAACGAGTACCTGTCGTTCAGAAAGCAACGGCAATTGCCTAGAAATCACAAACAGTTAAACAATGCTGAGATTGACTGAGACGTCCTAGAAATTGATATGCACCTAACCAGCAAACTGTATATCTCATTACATAATTTACAGGAGTCATGTTGACACATTAGCAGTCACAGAAATTATAGTGAACATCGAAATGGAAAGCATAATTTGGTGGTGAGAGTCCCCTGGCTTAGGGGATCTTACACACCCATACACCCACACCCACATACATGCACCCAGAGAACACACACACACACACACACACACACACATGCACAATGGGGAACAGTGTATTTCAGAGACGATGAGTCTGCACAAGAACATGTGTTTTCGTAGTATTATAGCGTGTTTTTTTTTTTTTTTGGGGGGGGGGGGGGTTTTGTTTGCAGGTGTGCATGGCAGGTGTGTATGGCAGGTGTGTATGGGCGGTATACATGGCACGTGTGTATGGCAGGATACATGGCAGGTGTGTATGGCAGGTATACATGGCAGGTGTGTATTGCAGGTGTGTATGGCAGGTATACATGGCAGGTGTGTATGGCAGATATACAAGGCAGGTGTGTATGGCAGGTGTGTATGACCAGTGTCTATGGCAGGTGTTTATGGCAGGTGTGTATGACAGGTGTGTATGGCAGGTGTGTATGGCAGGTGTGTATGGCAGGTATACATTGCAGGTGTGTATGGCAGGTGTGTATGGCAGGTGTGCATGGCAAGTGTTATGACAGGTGTGTATGGCAGGTGTGTATGGCAGGTGTTTATGGCAGGTATACATGGCAGGTGTGTATGGCAGGTGTGTATGGCAGGTGTTTATGGCAGGTATACATGGCAGGTGTGTATGGCAGGTGTGTATGGCAGGTATACATGGCAGGTGTGTATGGCAGGTGTGTATGGCAGGTCTGTACGACAGGTGTGTTTGACAGATGTGTATGGCAGGTGTGTATGACAGGTGTGTATGTCAGGTGTGTATGACAGTTATATGGCAGGTCTGTATTCATGTGTGTATGACAGGTGTGTATGACAGGTGTGTATGACAGGTGTGCATGACAGGTGTGTATGACAAGGTGTATGGCAGGTCTGTATTCATGTGTGTATAACAGGTGTGTATGGTAGGTATGTATGGCAGGTCTGTATTCATGTGTGTATGACAGGTGTGTATGACAGGTGTTTATGACAGGTGTGTATGACAGGTGTATGGCAGGTCTGTATTCATGTATGTATGACAGGTGTGTATGACAGGTGTGTATGACAGGTGTGTATGACAGGTGTGTATGACAGGATGTATGGCAGGTATGTATGGCAGGTATGTATTCATGTGTGTTTGACAGGTGTGTATGACAGGTGTATATGACAGGTGTGTATGACATGTGTGTATGACAGGTGTGTATGACAGGTGTATGGCAGGTCTGTATTCATGTGTGTATGACAGGTGTGTATGGCAGGTCTGTTTTCATGTGTGTTTGACAGGTGTGTATGACAGGTGTGTATGATAAGTGTGTATGACAGGTGTGTATGTCAGGTGTGTATGACAGTTATATGGCAGGTCTGCATTCATGTGTGTATGACAGGTGCGTATGGCAAGTGTGTATGACAGGTGTGTATGACAGTGTGTATGGCAGGTTTGTATTCATGTGTGTATGACAAGTGTGTATGACAGGTGTGTATGACAGGTGTGTATGACAAGGTGTATGGCAGGTCTGTATTCATGTGTGTATGACAGGTGTGTATGACAGGTGTGTATGACCGGTGTGTATGACAAGGTGTATGGCAGGTCTGTATTCACGTGTGCATGACAGTGTGTATGACAGGTGTGTATGACAGGTGTGTATGACAAGGTGTATGGCAGGTCTGTATTCATGTGTGTATGACAGGTGTGTATGAAAGGTTTGTATGGCAGGTCTGTATTCATGTGTGTTTGACAGGTGTGTTTGACAGGTGTGTATGACATGTGTGTATGACAGGTGTGTATGACAGGTGTGTATGACAGGTGTTTATGACAGGTGTGTATGACAGGTGTATGGCAGGTCTGTATTCATGTATGTATGACAGGTGTGTATGAAAGGTTTGTATGGCAGGTCTGTATTCATGTGTGTTTGACAGGTGTGTTTGACAGGTGTGTATGACATGTGTGTATGACAGGTGTGTATGACAGGTGTGTATGACAGGTGTGTATGACAGGTGTGTATGACAGGTGTTTATGACAGGTGTGTATGACAGGTGTATGGCAGGTCTGTATTCATGTATGTATGACAGGTGTGTATGACAGGTGTGTATGACAAGATGTATGGCAGGTTTGTATTCATGTGTGTATGACAGGTGTGTATGACAGGTGTGTATGACAGGTTTGTATTCATGTGTGTATGGCAGGTCTGTATTCATGTGTGTATGACAGGTATGTATGACAGGTGTGTATGGCTGGTGTGTATGACAGGTGTGTATGACAGGTGTATGGCAGGTCTGTAATCATGTGTGTATGACAGGTGTGTATGACAGGTGTGTATGGCAGGTTTGTATTCATGTGTGTATGGCAGGTGTGTATGGCAGGTCTGTATGCAGGTCTGTATGCTACCATGCCGAGCCGTGGGTTTGAAGTGAGCCACGTGCGCTATGGGAACAGGCCGCTTTGCGTTCATTTCGATGGTATGTCCTTGAGAAAGCAATGACAAACTACTAAACATAAAATGTTCATGTTAATTACAAACAGCGATTAAATACTGCGGTTGACTGTTGCTTACTGTAAAAGGCCATGTAACTAACGTTTGTGACATAGAAATGACGTGTCGAAGGCCGTGACATCAACACCATATCAAAGGTGAAACATCTAAAGATATCTTAAAAACGTTACAAATGGATAACAATTAACACGTCAGTCAAATGAGAGCGGCTTCATATATGTATAGACATGATGTTAAGTTCTTAACAATGAATAAATTAAATTAAGACGCCTGAATGTCTAGTATAGAAATATACCGGAATAAGCACACAACTTTGGTAGTGAAAGGAAATGGTTTGAAATAGGATTCTGCCGAGCAAACAAAGAAGAAACGTAGCGACGCCCTTGCATTTGTGCTTAATTGTCTGCGTTACGTTAAACCTTCTTCCTGTTTCTCGATTACGATCTTCATTGAGTCTGCTCAACGTGGAGGTTTATCTAGATTCTAGAATGTCTGTGTATTGTGCTCTAGAATTAGGATTGATATAGCAAATTGTGATCGATTTATATTGTCATACCTATGATTTGTTATTCCTTCGTTGCATTTGCGTTACTCTCTGTAAAATCTCTGTGAGGTTAGCTAATATCTGTTATGTGGACTTTAGCACAGCCTGGTGGATCCTAGCGCTCGCTCATACACATCCGATGTGCTGATGCCGAGGTAGAGGGTTTAACCCCTGCATCGGTCCCTGGGATTAAAATGTTGAGTTCTCGTCATTGACTTGAGTAAATTACAAATACCTCTGAAGCCATATGGCGAGGGTATACTGGAAATATGGAAACTAATCCACACGGAAAAATCAACCCAATGCACTAGAAGTTGTACGTCTATGGACTAGTCTGGTGTTCAAAACAAGAGAACAAAACAAAACAAAATATGTATGTTACGTTATGTCATAATATGTATGTCCCTCTACTGTAAATGTAAGTACGTGGGTGAAAAGAACATATCATTTGCACAACTCATAGTGGGGTTTTCCCTTACTAGCGATGATCACATCACAGATATACAACATAAACATATTATTTTATCTTGTAATCTTCCCTCAACACTTTCTGGTGTGGCACACTTTGGCACCGAGCCATTTGAAAATGGTAAACGTTTTTAATTCTCCTAAATGCGGGTTAGTTAGATAGTTAGTTAGTTTCATATCCTTTACAGGACGTTTGCAGTCAACACCAGAATCTTTTGCTGATATTGATACCTTGGCATGTCTTACTTTCAGTAATTTTCCATTGCTTTCTTATCGCATACAAGTAACCTTTTCCACACGCCCTTGGATACCAGTCGACACTCGAAGGTGATGTGGTCAATATCAAGCTGGCCGCTTTACTTCCCAAGTCATTTTCTGGTGTCCATGATAGCCAGGGTCGTCCTTGGAAGCCAGGTTAATTTGAAGAATTCGCCTCAATGTTAAATCGAAAACCGCAACCTTCGGGCCGGAGGCACGTTATCCATTTTTCTGTGTGCTATTTATCTTCTGTTCCTTTGGGTATGAAGTGACAGACGGGCACATATTCCAACCCATGAAATAATGAGTCGAAGTAATCAGTTCCTTCCTATCCCAGACAATCCCCAAACAATTCTCGATACGATCCGGTTCCCGCATTGGTACAGTGGTTAGTGTGCTCGTCTGCCAAAACAGTGGTCGGGGTTTATTACCCAGCAAATGCAGAATTATTTTCTTCGACCAGCAGCACTCCGATGTCAGCCCATCCTCATAACAATGGGAACCAGACAGCGCTTAAAACTGTCTGGAAATTGCCTGGGAAATTGCTGTACAACTTCAGGAATATTTAGAAAGGGAAAAGCTCTGCCCGAAAGGTTTGGGAAATTACCGGCCAGGAAAAGATACTTGGTCAAATGCAGCCACTTTTACTTATGATGTTTATGAAGGGTTCCAAAACAGATAGAAGACGGTGGTGAGCTTTCGATCTCGAGGACGCGTACAGCAGAGTCAGATATTATATTTTGACGTACGTCTTATGGAGAAGAGAGTCTGTCCTTGGTTGTTGAACTGAATTGCAGCTGCTCTGTATTCACTTAGAGTGGGGAAGAAAGACTGGGAATGGAACTAGCCACCCATCCGATGTGCTGTAGCCTAGAATATGAGAAGTCCACTTCATACCCAAGTGGGACTCCTTTATATGAGGGCGGTTCGATGCCAGAGCTGACAGATCGGAATAACAAACTCTGCCACTGATGGAGACTGGCCCCGGACAACTGGCATTATAAAATAGTGCTCAAACTGCAATGCTCAGATAATATGTACCAGAGAACGGCACGAAAGATAAGGCGTTCGACGCGTATGCTTATTATAACATTCATCGAGTGCAGTGTGATCACGATAATACGAGTCTACCACATACCGATTCCGATATGCCGATTCCGAAATATAGAAGAAAAAAACAAAAACTTTTCACCCGTTCTACCAGCCTTTGTGGCGTTGGTTATATTTGCGGTGGTTCATGGTGCGGCATAAGTTTGTCTTTTTCTCTGCGCCAGTGTTAGCTGGCTTTTCGATCTTGAAGTGTTTGTGCCTGTGACGTCATTCGGGGAATTGACCGTCGGGTTTTCCATTGTGTCCGTCTCCTCTGGCGGTTTCTTTGGTCAGTATTAGCTTCTGGCTTGTCTGTTTTGATTTCGTTGCAGTCCTTATAAGGACACTTTCGTTGATTTTTGATGGCTAGTTTTTTTCTTTGACGACTCCCCTTCAGGCGTTTCAAATTGGTCAGGGCTCCTATGTCAACCTCGGCGTAAATGGGTACCATGATATTTCTTGGGAAGTAAAGGCGGCTGTGGAGTTTCTGACCACATCACGCACCGAGTGCCGTCTGGTCTAAAATTAAAATATGTATCTAGCACCACATGCCCGCCGCGACTTATGGCATTTAAAGGATTCGTCACTAATTTACTACCACCAGCCGTGTCCCTGAGCAGGAATCTGTTATAGGTATAGGGTGTTCTTGGACTATCGCAATTTACAGGTCTGCGTGCATGGAGGAATGGGTGAGTAGTCCTTCATTCCTGTAGCTAGCGTCGAGCCCAGGAATGGAACCTTGTCCTGCGGCGCTGGTGCCATTGTCAGGTCAAGATGCTATCCGTACACAAACACAACAGCTACTTTACTATCATACTCCCCAATAAGCCAAGATGTCGTATACACGAGGTCATTTACCGCGTGTATTTCTCCCGTTACACACTCGAGGACTCTATCAAAGCGCACATGTTTTGGCTGCAATGTTTTCAGGTACCTGTACTAAAGTCAGGATAGCAATCAAACCCAGAGAGGAAGGCTTCAATAATGTAACGTTATTTCCACAACTGTCAGCGCCGTAAATGAGAAGATAGATCTGCTGGCTTGGCTGCGGACATATCCATCCATCAACTGCTCCAGTGCATTGTCACACCCGGTTTCCCGCTCGTTCGCCGGCCGGTATGATTGCCGACCGGCTACAATGTCCGAAAACCATGGCCACCCTCGTCTGCTCATCGTTGTCTCTCGCCAGTGGTAATTGTCACCCGGATATCTTTACTTCTCTCCATTTCCGGCTGACTGGAGGCCAGTTCGATCAGGTCTATACATCATTTACAGGAGTCCTGCCGACACCTTAGTTCCACTGGCAAGCTTTGTTTCTGTTGTTCTTTGTTAATTTCCCGTGTATTCTCTTTATTATTTCTACTGGTCGGCTTCTCATATTACAAATATGTGCTTGTTATTTAGCTTTAGTGCTACAAATACGTTATTTTCACATTTTAACGTTGTCTCCTTTGTTGTATTACAGCCTGGGATTCTGAGATAAGTAGCAAGATTGTTATGTTTTATTTTCTCTTCATTGTTCTCATATATTTATCTTTTTATTCTTCTCATCCCGTTCTTCTGCCTTAATGTTGTTACTGGAGGGTCTTCTCCGTGACTATATGTTGTGTTTTGTGTATGTATTTGTTGGCTGATGAAGGCTAGTCGCCACAACGTCCTGAATGTTTCGTAATTTTGTCCTGCACTACTTTGTGTTATTTAATATTGTTTACATCTCTTTAGTTGCGCGTTCTTTACCGGACCTCGTTAGCAACTCTAGCTTGATTTTCTGGGCAAATTTACTTTCAGTAGTTTGCCAGTTGATTTCTGAACGAGAAGTCAACTGCTGAGTCCCTCTGACCGATGGCATGAGACAAACACACACACGCACACAGGCGTATACACACGCACACACATACACGCGCACGCACACACGCATGCACACACGTACACACACCTTGCCGTCTTGACAGACGATAGTTTGTTACATTGTGCTTCAAAAATGGCATAATAACTATACAACCCATGGCGGTAGCGAATGTGACTGATCAGTCCAATTCGCGCTGTAAATGTTCGTCCACAGTGGATGCATGTGTACACATGGTCATTGCAACCATCTTACGTCTCACGCGCTCAGTGTGTGACTTATCTGCAATCATTTTCTCCTTTGTCTTTATTCCATTTCTGATCTTTGCCCTACATGCAACACTAACAGCGACGACTTGCTCCCAAGGTGCAATGTCAATGCCTGTATCAATCATGTCCCGCTTACACACATCTTTGTATTGTAACTGAGGCCGATCTGAGATATTTTACTCATCTGTAATTCACCAAAGACAAAAAAATGCCCTTGGGTATTATACCGTCATCTCTCCTCCTAATGTGTCCTATCCATCTAAGTCTACGAAGACTGAGCAATGAACAAACCGTCACACAATCAGCTCTTTCTAATACTTCAGTATCTGTGACTTAATGCCAAGTATTCTTCGCAGACGCCGCGTATGAAAGCTGTTTAAACGTGTCTCTTGGTGTGAGTAAGTTGACCAGACTTAACTGCTATAAAGAAGAGTACCAAGGACACGGGTTTGGTAGACCAGGACTTTAAATCATGAATACAGATAAATAAACAAAGCATGCACTGAACCATCTGTGGCTTTATGATATGTTAGGACCAGCACCTCTTTTAGGTCTGAGAGCACGGGGGAATAGGTGGCCATTCCTTCCCTCCCGTAGCGAATCACGAGTGCAGGCATGGAAGCTTCATCGGATCACGCTCATGATATTAACGATTACGCCAATGAGCCGCGAAACTACGAATATTGAGGCGTTTACAGATTCTGTGCCACACAAAGACTAGTTTTGGACCAAACAATTATGGATAGTGGAAAATTCAGCTTCTTCTGCGTTCGTCTATAATATTGTTATAGATGTAATTGCGTTAGTGCCTGTTTACTGCAGAGCTGCGATATTTGCACCTTTTGGCCGACACATCCGACTTCTTCGGGCATTTGTTGACCTGTTTAGCCTTCCAAAAATGGAGGAAAAGGAGAAGTATTAGTATGTCACAGTTTTGACTTAAAAGTTGTTAATATGGTAGGGGGCATGTTGTAATATTAGGCATTGACAACATTCGGCAACATAAAAGCCCACTACAAACACGGGAAGTCGCCTAAGGCGATTAATCATCCCATGACACTTAATCAGTTAATGAAAAGAACGACCTGGGCTTCCAGACGGACCCACCCTTCAATGGGTGCCAGCAAATGTCATGCTAAGAAAAGGCGGCATATGCAAATATGGCCTTAGCACCATATATCCCATATATCCAAAACATCTACATCCCTTGTACAGGTTATTTAGTTGCATATCCTTTACAGTCAACCTTTGAATTTTTTTGGCTGTTTGTGATTTCATAGCAAGTTTACGTTCAGTAGTTTACCATCAACACCTTGTGCCACATTTATTGAAAGACAGAAGATCAAGTGGTTTGGCCATGTCGTTAGAATGCAACACCAACAACTACCATCACTGGCCTTACATCAAAGATCATCTGCGACGAGACCAAGAGGACGTCCAAGAAGAAAATGGATTGACGACATCAAAGACATTGTACAATCACACGGAATGACACTATCCGGTGCCGCCCACCGGGCGCTGGAATGCAAATTATTCCTCCCAACGACGCTTGACGGCAGAAATGGAAGATGATGATGATGATGATGATGATGATGATGATGATGATGATGATGATGATGATGATGATGATGATCATGAGTTTACCATTGCTTTCTGAACGACCGGTGCTAGTGTCATTTTATGACAACAAGCGCAAGGCGGTCTGCATATAAATCTGTCTCGACTGTATTTCGAACGAGGTATGCAGGATTGCGAATTGCGTCCGTAACACCTTTGCCACAACACCGGTCCCTTGTAAAAAGGTCCTAAAATTACATGTTTCTGTCTTCCTGTATTAGTTCTCTCGTGTATTTTCCACTTCACTGGTTCGATAGCTGCATACATTCCAAGTGTCCTTCCCTTGTGGATTTGATCGGCAATCTAGTAACACACGATGTTGTCAATTCAATGCATCATGTTTGTTTTCTTCTCTGTCCAGAACATTCATAAGATTCTTATCAAATATGTATTATCCACTGCCTACGGTTTCTTCACAACAGCATTGTACAGAATGCTCACTTATGTAGAAATACGAACAACGCATTAACCTATCAGTCAGTGAAGTTGTGCGCTTGTGGTCACTTTTCTCTTTGTCATGACACCCTGTTGTCAGACACTAATTCTGCTCTGTGTTTTGGTTTGTCTGTGGTTGAAACTTCATTGTTTATCATTACACTCACGGGGCTGTATGCCCTGTAGCACTATGCCCTGGGAGTGTCAGGCTGACTTTCCACTGTTGCTTGTGTATGTTTCCATATCTACTCTGCGTCTGTTGTGACATTGCTGTCAAGAAGTACATTGCCACTATGTTTTATCTTTTCATGTTCATTCATTTTACTATCTCTATATAGGAGCCGAGGTTTGCAGTCATCATCGCACATGCCTGACGGCAGGAGGTCATGTGCGTGAATCCCCATTGAGACGAATTTGCTTTAATTGACCTATGCTCCCAGCCTAAAACGCGTACCAGGAAATGACATCGGAATTAAAGAGGAATCGGGGTGATTTTGATCAAATCACCAATCCAACACCGAATGGTGTATACAATATGGCGTTAGCACCATGTACCCAATAAAGTGCAGACAGCACCTTGTACCCAATACAGTGCAGACCTGATAAGGCGAACTCACCTGGGACCCAAGAAATAGTTCTTTTTATCAGAAACTCCTATGATAATAGTTCAAGCATATTGTAATGCATTTATAATACACAATACAGTATTATTCTTTACAACAGAAATTCGCCACATCCGAGATCACCTTCAGATATTTGCACTGTACACCACATGATGTGTAAGAGGAACCTTTTCTTTTGAGCGGTATTGCTATACTGACTTCAAAAAACAAAGCACGTAGCATGGCTGTGTTTAACTATCAAGGATTCGGCAGGGCGGCCCGCTGAAAGCATAAAACAAAGCAAGAACACTGTAGCTCCAGCGATGACTCCCAGGAGTCTCCGAGAAAAATGCACTGGTGAACTAAGGATCCACAGTTTGTATGCTACCTTTGGAACTCTAGTGACATATTTGTTAACGTGTCATCACAGTGGTCCATTTAAAGTCTAAATAGACGACCATGTAGCTTCCAAGATATTCCTGAAGTTGTCTGGCAAGCAAAAATAACGAGCAGTAGAGTATGCGACCGACCCAGATTACTCGATTCAATTATACCATTAACCTGACCCCGTTCGCAGATCATGTAAAGGAAAACCTATATATCTATATATGTTAGTGTGTGTGTGTGTGTGTGTGTGTGTGTGTGTGTGTGTGTGTGTGTGTGTGTGTGTGTGTGTGTGTGTGTGAGGGAGACTGAGAAAGAGAGAGAAATAGATAGAGACAGTGCAAGAGAAAGAGGGAAAGAGAGAGAGAGAGAGAGAGAGAGAGATAGAAGAGAGAGAGGGAGAGAGAGAGGAGAGAGAGAGGAGAGAGAGAGAGTGAGTGAGAGAGAGAGAGAGAGAGAGAGAGAGAGAGAGAGAGAGAGAGAGAGAGAGAGAGAGAGAGAGAGAGAGAGGGAGCGAAAGAACAGATTGATGGAGTTTCTTGACAAAGAAATATATAACACAGTGGTTCTCAACCTTTTTTGGCCCGTGCCCCCCTTCACCATATTTTCAAAACGTCACTTCCCTCCCCTTCCCCTCGTAATTCAACTCTAGCGATTCCCCTCCCCCTCCCCCCGACACAGTATACGTAATAATGGAAGCTAAATTTAATAGCACATACTAAAGCACGTCTACATAAAACATGATTTGTGGATCTACTTACGTTATAAAATGAATTTCAGAAGGATGAGACGTACAGAACCATAAAGTATGAAGGGAAAAACAATATCAAGTAATCGGTTCTTGTATTAACGCAATATTAAAATAATTTTAACCCCCCTCCCTCCCCCCACCCCGGAAACCCAGAAACCCTAAAATCCCCCGGGGGGGGGGGATTCCCCACTGGGTGAGAACCACTGACGTAACACCTGTGGCCTAAACAACACCAACCAATCAACTTATGCCTAATCCCATGCAGTCGGTACGTCCTGTGCCGAATTGTGACCTAGTTACCTGCTAAAATGCCTCTCCGCAGGTGTGAAGCTCAAGCACCAACCTTGCACACCTGGCTGGTTTCTGGGATTGGAGAGGTGAAAGAGAGCTCTTCAGCACAGACCCCATGGAGATGACACTGGTACCGAGACGTAAGAACAGCACTGTTTGAGAAACATGTTGAATATTTTTGGTTTAGATTAGAGAATAGTCATCTCTTGTGTGTGCTTGGAATTATACCTTTGGTGTATATTAGAGCATAGTCACCACTTGCGTGTGCTTGAAATTATACTTTTGGTGTAGATTAGAGCATAGTCACATGTGGTTTAGATTATAATATAGTCACCATTTGTGTGCTTGGATTTATACCTTTGGTTTAGATAAGAGCAAAATCACCACTTGCGTGTGCTTGGAATTATACAACACAGCTAAGTTAAAATAGTCATTATCAGCACAATCATCATCACCATCAAACTTCTGAAGAATTTGAAATCAAGAGTGGAGTTAAGCAAGGTTGTGTACTAGCTCCCACCCTCTTTGGAATATACTTTTCACTTCTACTGAAATATGCATTTCGTGATCAGGATGGTGGTATATACATTCACTCACGCTCAGATGGCGGCCTCTACAATGCTCAGAGATTGAAGGCTAAGACCAAAATTAGGAGGGTACTGATCAGAGAGTTGCTTTTTGCAGATGATGCTGCAGTTACGACCCACTCTGAGGAAGAATTGCAATGTCTACTATCTGCATTCTCCAATGCTTGTTCTCAATTTGGTTTAACAATTAGCAAAAAGAAGACACAGATTATGTCACAAGGTGCACATGGGGTACCATCAATCTTTATTGACGACGCCGAACTAGAGATAGTAGACCATTTTACATATCTAGGATCAGTGGTAAATAGCAAATTATCCCTAGATCAGGAAATCAACATCCGGATTGGTAAGGCAGCAACAACAATGAACAGGTTAAGAAAAAGAGTCTGGGAGAACAGGAAGCTTACTGCCAAAACAAAAGTCCTTGTCTATCAAGCCTGTGTCCTTAGTACTCTTCTCTATGGCAGTGAAACCTGGACAACTTACTCACACCAAGAGAACAATTTAAACAGCTTTCATATGCGGTGTCTGCGAAGAATTCTTGGTATTAAGTGGCAATGACAAAATCACAAATACTGAAGTATTGGAAAGATCAGGTTGTGTGACAGTTTATTCCATGCTCAGTCTTCGTAGACTTAGATGGATAGGACATCTTAGGAGGATGGATGATGGTAGAATACCAAAGGATATCTTTTTTGGTGAATTACAGATGGGTAAGAGATCTCAGGGTCGGCCTCTACTACGATACAAAGATGTGTGTAAGCGGGACATGATTGATACAGGCATTGATAATGCACATTGGGAGCAAGTCGCCGCTGAACGTGTTGCATGGAGGGCAAATATCAGAAATGGAATAAAGTCAAAGGAGAAAATTATTGCAGAAAAGTCACACACCAAGCGTTTGAGACGTAAGATGGTGCATGATGGTGGAAATGACCACGTGTTCACATGCACCACTGTGAACGGACATTTACAGCGCAAATTGGCCTTATCAGGTCACACTCGCTACCGCCATAGTTAAAAGTTATTATGCCTTTTTAGAGCACAAACTATCGTCTGTCAAGACGGCAAGGTGCCAATGCCATCATCACCATCATGTGCCGTATTGATAAGAGTGGCCAATCACTATTTGCCATCTCACGCTATCACCAAACACAAATCCGATCTGTGTTCTTGTCCTGATAAGATCATTAGGCGAAGACATCTAGGTATTTATGTCTTTGTCCTAATCTATCTATTTTCCCATCGAGTTTGCTTTTTATCATTGCTCTTCCATGATTATTCTTTTCTTGATATTACTACCCAATCGTAAGTGTCTACGTGTAATTTCTCTAATAAATGTTCAATTTTGAATTGTTTCTTAAGAACAATCTTGTTAATTTCTCTCTCAGACAATGGTAATCTTAGTGTTCTTCTCGCCAAGCACATTTGTACTGCCATGATGTTCGTCGGCTTTTATTTTATTGTTTACATTGACTTGCTTACAACAGCATTCGCTCTGTACAGTAGATTAACCCGCTTTTTCTCGCTTTGCAGTCTCTGTGGCTAAGGGCTTGCCAACGCGGTTTGTGAGCCCGTATACCCGGGTTCGAAACACAGTGGTGCTGGTTTTTTCGAAAAAGGTATAGGGGCCGGTCGTTCCGAAAGCAATGTCAAACTACTGAACGTAACACTTGCCTAGTACATCAACAGCAGCTGAAAATGCTGGTGTTGACTGCAACGTCCCGTAAGGGATACGCAACAAAATTATACAATTATCTTTATTGAAACGTTTTCCTTCTCGCAAAACGGTACCTTTATCATTTTCTCATTATAATTTGGTTATGGCCGTCAATGAAGATGCTGTGTAAATAAACTCACAAGAATATTTTTGTTTCATTTAGTTTTGGTATTTTATTTTTGAACACACACACACACACACACACACACACACACACACACACACACACGAGAGAGAGAGAGAGAGAGAGAGAGACATCGACACCGAAAGATACAAGAGGAACAAGATGAGATTAAACACAGAGGGTGGGGAGAAAGAGAAAGAGCGAGCGAAACACAGAGAGAGAAAGAGAGAGAGAGAGAGAGAGAGAGGAGAGAAAGAGAGAGAGAGAGAGAGAGAGAGAGAGAGAGAGGAGAGAGAGAGAGAGAGAGAGAGAGAAGAGAGAGAGAGAGAGAGAGAGAGAGAGAGAGAGAGAGAGAAAGAGAAACAGACGGACATAAACGGATAGACAGACAGACATACCCGCATTGTATATCATCTGTGTTAAATTTCGTATTGTCAGCAATAATGGTACACTCAAATTTCCTTCCATTCTCCCTGCTCCAACTACATCCGTCGGTCACTCCAATTCAATAATCTTTCATTATGTTATTTCCACTAGATTCTACTTGTCCTTCCTCTATCTGTGCCTGACTTGTCACTTGTTTAAACTAATGGTCATTGTGGCTGTCCTGGAATACCTTCTTAATGACGGATAATGACTGGGTGACAGGGGTGACGTGTGGCAGATGCCTTGCATGGTCTACTCACCAACAATTCTGTGCTGTCAGACTTCCGTCGCCCATGCCCTCAGTAACGTGAGCACACAAGGCCTCATCTACGCGGAGTTTTTTTTCTTTTTTTGGTCAATGACTTGTTTCTCGTCTCTGTCTTTTTAACAAGCTAGAATAGAAAACTCACGGTAATGAAAGCTCTTATCACCACCATTGACATATCCCACTTTGAAATGCCTCTTTTCAGAGACAGAAAGCCCCTGCTGTTATTTTGCTACTGTGATCACTCATCGGGTGAAAACAACTCACGAACTCACTAAAATGTATCAAAACCTCGATGGACTGACCATCAAGGTCTGACATCTCTGTAAAACCCGTATCCAATTTCACAAATGCACGTTTTCATCTGTAACGATCCTTTGCGTTTCCTCAACAGTGTCCCATTATGAACAAACAGTAACCAAAACAAACAAAAAAGCCACTGACACACCTGCTGCACTGGTTTACGGGTTTTGCTGCAGTGGCTTTCAGGTTTAATGATAAGCTTGAGTTCTTCCACGGGGACCCAAACAGCTTTACTTTGCTACTACTTAATACGGCATTATTAAATCTTTATTCATAAACGTATTAATAATTGCTAATTATGTCCCAAGCTTATCCGTAACACGCGTCATGGATTTCCGGATAAAAAGCAGCATATGAATGTTTTAGGCGTCACATGTGACGACGATAGGATATACAGTTAGGTATACGTAGCTCCTGCGAAAAGATAAGACATACTAAACACGAACATGGTATACATACCATACAAGGGACCCCATAAATCACTGAGTGAAAATCCCCCAAGACAAGAGACAATAAAAAAATATGTAATAATAATATACAGATAAGTATTCTAAGACACAACAAACCACGTTTCGATTATATAAATCTTCATCAGGGACGGGACAATACAAATAGATCTAAAGGAAAAAATAACATAAAATTATAAAAATCATATTTATACACAACTCCTTAGAATGCACAAATGTTGGGTTGAGTTCGGTTTTGAAAGGTGCTCTTTTTCTATAAAGGTTGAGTCCAATTCAGCTGTTAAAAGTGCCAGCTAAGAAATGTGTAGTCAAAGGTGTGCAAACATTCAGATATGAATATATAGAGGGAAGTCAGCAGAGTTATACAGTTGAATCTACAACAGTATTGATTCCTGCTGGATGGATCTCATATGGCGGCGGGCGAGACCCAGCTGGTGCCTTTGTATGTCACGGTTAGGACGTTACTGATAATAGCTTGAGCACGGTCAACTGAGAATTCGATGTCAGATCTCCAGGTTGTTATGAGGGGCAGTCTAGCCACATATCCTTCCTTGTTGTCAGGTTTACAACATGCAATGCCTACCACTTGACACACTCCACATCCGGTTCCTGTACAGGGACTTGTGTTTTAGCGGTTTGTTATTTTGTTGGCCGGCTCTGTGGCGAAGGAGTTATGTACTCAATTCCGGCATACCGAGTTCGAAACACAGCTGCGGGCGATTTGCCTGCAGACCGCCTTGCGTTGATTTTCATAAAACGATATGAGTGTCGGTCGTTCAGAAAGCAATGCCAAGCTACTGAACGTACACTTGCCAAGAAATCACAAACAGCCACACATGCTGGGGGTGACTGCGACGTTATGTAAAGGATATGCAATTAATTTATTTTGGTTTAGAACCGGCCGTTCCCAAACGACGACAGAGCCTCGCTGGAGAAACGTTTGTATATTGGCAAACGGCCAATTAGATACCCCTAAACAGTTGTCATCAATGTATTATTCAATGGGTTTCACAACTATGGGATATGGGCACAACTCGTATCTAAACGTTGATATAGCACTATCATCATCAGCATTACGTGTTTTGCCAAATGGAATAAGTGTTCAAGTCTCTGTCCATTTCTGAACCCTTTGTGTTCTATATCAATTCCGTAGAAGATCTTCCTTCATGGTCTTAGACCTTCAGCGTCATTTCTCTCCTTCTGCATCCGCTTCCTTCACTGTTGAGATTTCCTGTTGTCGCAGTGGTCTCCAATGCCCGTCTTCTCATTATATCATCCGAGAACAGTTTTACTCCTTCCTATTATTGTCTATAATACAATTTCATATTACAGTACTCATTGACATTCAATGATAGCCATTTATTACACAATATTTTTTTTT